>JBBYHK010010609.1:0-11632 GCA_038382065.1 Adansonia grandidieri | reverse complement strand
AAAAAAAACAGATGAAATAACTTCTTTTTTGAAAAAAAAAACCAGCCCGCCTCTGCTATGTACCTGAGGCGCAATACGCACCACCGCCCCACCTAACAGGTCACGTGAGCCCCGATTCATTGCCCATGCCACTGCATATGAATATCATTTAATCGAAGGTTAGAAGGAGTGAGGAGGGATGCGCAATGCACACAACGGCGTTGTTTAGATAAAACCATCGAAATTATTTGAAAATTTTTTAACGATTGAAAAAAAATATTGCCATTACACGATTTACATTATACCTAAATTCCCCTCCAATTTTTCGTCCTCTTTGTTTTATTCTCTTTCTCTCCTCTCCCCAGAGCTCCAGCTTGGAGGTCCCAAGGAGTTTCCTCTTTCTCTCTTCTCTTCTCAGTTCTCCTCAATTATTTTATTGTCTCTTTTCTTTTTGCTTCCTTAACTCCCAAAATTTTGTAGTTCGTTAAGTGAGGTTGTAACATAACGCAAATAATTTTCATTTGGTTTTGGAATTTAGTTCTTTGGACTTTTAGGGTTCCTGAGAGGAAAGAACTAGTCGAGGAGAGAATTCTTTTATCTTTTTCATTTTTTGTTTGGTGGTGCTTGTGGAAAATGCCGCCATATCGATCCAAGTCGGAGAAAAACGACGTCATGGCGAAGCAGCTTCGTCGAGATCCCTATGAGGTGCTTGGAGTCTCGAGGAACTCTACGGATCAAGAAATTAAGAGCGCGTATCGAAAAATGGCTCTCAAGTATGTTTAATTTTTCTTTTTATAAGTAGAAAAGTTTTTAAATGTTTGAATTCTTGGTTCTGCTTTGTTTTGTTTTTGTTTTTTGTTTTTTTTTTTTTTTTTGAAGTTTTTACTGGTTACTATAGAATGGATCAGGGTTCTCTAATTTGAGCATAGTGTTGATTATTGGTTTAACTCATACGCATGCATGGAGTATAGTGGGAGAATAAGTATTGAGGACTTGAATTGGGAAGGCAAATTGGGAAATCATAATTGGAGCTTTATGAGTGACTGGGATTTGGTTTGGTGGTTTTCCTCCTATTGGTAGTGTGTAGGAGAGTCATTGGATCAACAAAGAGCAACTAATCGTCGAGGAAGTGGGTATTTGCCAATTTGATAGAAGATTTAGCATAGGGGTTCTATATTCCTATGCAAGTGTAACGGGTGCAAGGATGGACGGTTTGAAGCACAATAGCACTGGCTGTGAGTTACTAGGCAGATATCTGGGAGGCTGGTCAAACAAACAGATAAACTATTGCCAAAAGTTTTCTGAGGACAAAGGTAACCCCTGTACCTTGGACGGAGCTTATTTCTGAAGACAAAGATAACCCCTGCACCTTGCATGGAGATTATTTCCAACATGAATCAAAAGAATTGATTATTTTCCCTGATGATTGCTTTCAGGCAAGCAGTTATTAAAAATGAAAAATGTGATTTGGGAAATGTAATGTTGGGATTGACTACTTTTGGGATAGGTGGACTTGTTTATCATTTGCATGTTGTTTATTTCTTGCTGTTGTACAAATAAAGTTCTCGTTATACTCATTGCTTTATTCAGGTTGATTTGCTATTGTACATGTTAATCTTGCGCTATTTCAGGTACCATCCTGATAAGAATGGAAATGATCCTGTTGCAGCTGATATGTTCAAGGAGGTCACATTTTCTTATAACATCTTGTCCGAACCAGACAAAAGACGCCAGTACGACACAGCTGGGTTTGAGGTGAGATATGCATGCATGTACCTAATTTGTGAAGTGTTTTTAGGCTGATGGTTTTCTGCTTATGTTACTTAGACTCATAGAGGAGTGTTGGATACGAATGTGTCCTACATGGTTATGCTTAATTTTTTTTCTAATTTTTCTTCATATTTTTCGAAAATTGTACCCCCCTTCAACTATGTTCGAATATGTGTCAGACTCACGTACTTAAGGGAAAATTAAAAGTCGGAGTAACATAGTTATCTGCAACTTTCTCAGTGTTACATTCATTCATGTTGTACATGGAGGCTGAAGAATGCATTTGTTCCATACTTCCACCTTTTAACAATCTATCATGCACCACCAAACATGATTTTATTGGTGAAGCATGAAATTTTGCTGTATCATTATGTTCTTTGCTTAGAATAGGCTGTTGAAGCGGATAACCAAGAATTGGAGCTAGATCTTTCAAGTTTGGGGACTCTGAACACCATTTTTGCTGCACTTTTTAGGTAACTCCTTGTCTTATTATATTTTTTAACATTTCCCACTGTTTCTTTGTCCTTATGAGTGCTATGCACTGGGTATAATTTTAACTATTTCCTGTAAACAGTAAACTTGGTGTTCCAATTAAGACCACTGTATCTGCAACTGTTTTGGAGGAGGCACTTAATGGTGTGGTCAATATTTGCCCACTTCTGCTGGGGCAACCTGTTTCGAGGAAGGTTAGATGATTATATTCCTGCTCTTTGCTAATTTTTTTTATTGATTTTTATGCAGTCACCGAATTTGTTGCACCTTTAACAGGTTGAGAAACAATGTGCTCACTTCTACTCTGTCATATTAACAGAAGAGGAAGCAAGAGATGGGTTTGTTTGCCGTGTACAATCATCTGATAAAAGCAAGTTCAAGGTAGATATACAATGAGTTAGAAACTGGTTGATTCAACATTATCTGCATGTGCAATATGTGTATTTGAAATAGTAGATGTTAAGTAGCCAAAACATTTATTTTAAGGGAAGGAATTTAAACAGTGAGATTACTTTTCTTTACATCCCATCAAAAAGATTTAAGAAAGGTTCCCTTTCTCCCCACCATACAAGAAAAAGAAAGAGAAAAAACCATGCCCTGGGAGCACTTTGTTGATTTGGGATAAGAATTAATTAAGAACACAGAGGATTGATACTGGAAGCTGGTGTTTCATCTCTATTATGGTCAGTGGATGGTCCTTAGTTAAGTCTCAAAGAATAGATAGATGCAACTTTATTTGTGATAATTTTATTGAGGCACGTGCTTGTGTTTTCTTTCTAGACAGTTTTAATTTGTAGGCTGGGGCAAAACTCTAGTGTAGTTTTACATTTTATATTGATTCCAGTGTCACTGCTTTAGTGTAGTCTGAATCAGGTTACACTGTGGTGTGCTGTTGCCTTGTCTCGTTTGAGATCTACTGAAACCCTTGTGTTAAAAATAATTTATGTTCAGGATCCTTATAACATTTTTTGCTCCTAAACTTTTGTTGCATGAATTGCCAAGAGCTTCCAACTTTCTTGAGATCCGATGGGCAATCATGTTGGGCTATGTTCTCCTTTCAATATATTTAGAAATACAATCTATACTTTACAAACTAATTGTCTGGTTTAACAGGAGAGACAAAAAAAAAAAAATTATAATCTTTTATTCTTTTCCGGTGGAGCAATAGTTACTCATTGTTTTTAGTAACTGATTGGTTTTGTGTAGTTATTGTATTTTGATCTAGAAGAGAATGGTGGATTAAGCCTTGCACTCCAGGTAATGATCTACCTTCCTTACCCTTTTCTCTTTTTAAAGTTTTTGAGTTGTGCATTGTTTATGTTGCCTAGCAAGTTTCTTCGGATGAACTATCACAATTAAGTCTTTTAATCTCCAAATTAAGAGCTGGTTATTTGTAACATCTAGATTTTGAGTTTCATAAACTGTTATGTATTGCTAATTCTAGAACAATTTTAAGTCTTCTTCCCTTACAATATTGAGAAAAGCAGCATTTGTATACATGAACAGTTGATACTTGATAAATTACTAGGACAGGTTTCCAGAGGGCAGATTGGTACAAAGCAAGCTCACAACTCTGAATTTTAGGCCTTTTCCCCATCACCTGCAGGAGATTTCTGTAAAAGGCATCTCTCTTACCTATGTGTTTTCTTACCTCTTCTATTTTATGCCCGATCTATCCCCTTTTAGAACATTGTGGAGGCATGAGTAGAATTAGGTAAAATTGGCTTAGGTTTTGGTGACTGTAACAGATTGTCATGACGTAGTTTAGCACCCAAAAAAAAAAAAAGATTGACATAACATATTATCTTCAGAAACTTGCAATCCTATCCTTTGTCCTTTGCTTGCTTGATGTGCTTATTCTTTTCCTCCTGCCTTTTTTTTTTCCCTTTCATTTTGCCTGGGACATGGCTATTGTGATCTGTTATGGAGCTTTTGATAAGAAAATTCCCTTTTTTTTTAACTTAAGTCTTAGCATAGTTGTTTAAGTTCTTGTGCCTCACTTCGAAAAGTGCTAGTGTTACTCTACTGTATGTTGAAGATAATTTTGTTTCTTTTTGGTGTAGGAGGACAGTGCGAAAACAGGAAAAGTTACATCTGCTGGAATGTATTTTCTTGGCTTCCCTGTCTATCGCTTGGATCAAACAGTCAACTCAGTGAGTGACTATTTCTGAATATGATGTAGTTGTGCTTCAAATTGAAGTTGGATCTTGTTGTCGTCTTTTATCTAGTTTTGAATTGCCTTGCTGCAGGTAGCAGCTGCAAAGGATCGAGATGCAGCTTTCTTCAAAAAACTGGATGGATTTCAACCATGTGAATTAACTGAATTAAAACCAGGCACACATTTTTTTGCTGTTTATGGTTAGGTCTTTAATTTCTATGCCTTTTAGTTCTCTTCTGTTTGTTGGTTCACATGCATGGATGAAACTCACTACCATTTTAATGTTCTTAAACATTTTGTTTCTAGGTGACAACTTTTTCAAAAGTGTAAGCTACAGTATAGAAGCTAATTGTGCTACCACTTTCATAGAGGAAAAGGAGAACCTTAGAGCTGTGGAAGCTGAGATTCTGTCAAAACGAGCAGAACTGTCAAAGTTTGAAACAGAATACAAAGAGGTATGCAGTGTGTATGCCTGCGTTAAACCTTTGTTCTTGTTATTCATGTGGAATGTTGCAGGTCCTGGCACAATTTACAGAGATGACAAGTAGATACACAAAGGAAATGCAAGAGGTGAGATTAATTTGTAGGAATTATGAGTCTAAGTTCCTTGAAAAATTGAAATTTATAAGTGAATAAATTTCTCGAACACATCCTATATGTTGGTTTTGCAGATTGATGAGCTTCTCAAGCAAAGGAATGAGATTCATGCCTCGTACACAACTTTTCCTCCAAGTAAGAGAAGTTCAAGTAGGAACAGGAATAAGGGTGCCTCAAAGGAGGCTGAAGAAGATGGCGAAGTGAGAGACAGGAAACATTCTAGAACTAAAAAGAAAAAATGGTACAACATCCGCTTAAAAGTTGACAAGAGAAAGCCATGCTGAACAGGTAAAGTATGGGATTTTGTTTTCTAGGAAGCTTGCCACTCCATTTGGATGAACAGTTATGATTGCCTAAACCATTCCAAATGTTGTATCATCATCAGGATAAAGAAGTCTGCAACTTTTGGGGTCTACAAAATACAAATCATCTGTTTCTGCACCCATAATTTATTGCATTGGTTCAACATATGTGCAGGCAAGCATGGCACTGCACCATAATATGTAGATCATGATGTGAAGAAGACGGGTAAGATAGAATTTAACCATTTCTTCAGCATGTCAAGGATGACAACAACTCATTATTATTGTAAAATACTTTCTTCTTTTCCCCCCCTTTTTTTTCCCTGGCCTTAATTGTTATTTTTCCGTTTGTATTCTCAACAAGAATACCTGTAAATTTCATAAAATTAAATTACAAGTGCTGCCTTTGATCAACTGTTTGCTTGATCTTTTTTCCTTTTGGGAAGTCTATTGTCAGTTTATCACCTTCTAGACCTGCTATCTTTCCTGTTTCCAGAATATTTCGGTGATTCTAACCAATTTTTGGGAATGTACGAGACATGCACATTTTAACTTATGTTTGTTGCCTTGTTGGTTATGTGCCAAAAGCATTGATTTATTTTTTACACCGGATACGTTGCTGAAGAACACTAAACGTTAATGGAGCAGGTGGTGCAATTGCTTCTTGTGTTCCTGATCTTTATTGTTTTTGCAGTGATAGAAGAATTGAAACTGAAACTGTTAACAGAAACGAAGAGAGCTTCCCATTTACTAGCTGATGAGGCAAGCGGATCCAAATGCGACGTGGAATTATATTTGACAAAAGGTAGCATTTTATTAACCATTTAAAAATCTTTTTTTTCAAACGGAATTAGATATTGGTATAAAGTGTGATGAATTGAAAGTAGGAGTATTTAGTTGTGAGTTTTAAATTATTCGAGTATCAAATTGTTAAAAAAAAAACGACTGAAACTAGCGCCAAAATTAGAGGCGGCAGGAAACGCAGGCATGCATGCACTCTGGTTTTCTTTAGTGCAATAATTGTGACGCAAACTGCTTTGCTGCTTGGCGATCACTTAGTAATTATAAAAGATTAGAACGTGTAAAATGGAGCATTGGAAAACGCGTGTATATACATATATATATATATATATATTTGCCTACATTGCCCGTATTTTGATACCTTTAAGGTAAAAGATCATCAAAAGGAAATCCGAAAGAATCCTGGCAATCAGATTATTCGGTAATCTGAGTCTAACAAAGTAGGATGGTCGATCAGGCTCTCCCCGGCAACCAAAATTGCAACTATCAAAGCAAGGAATCGCTCCATCACCGTAGTTGGAAACACGAAGTTGGCCACACTCGCTGCCGGCGCTGCCGACATGCCCATGCCAGGTGTGGGTTCGTGCCCCTCCTGGGCGGCAACAACCCAAAACATTCAGCAAAGATGTTTGTTGTAACCGCAGAAGCCATATTTGCAAGTCCTCGAGAGTCGAGACTTTAGAGCAACAATTGTCTTCAGAGAATATGGATTGATTTAAATGGATATAATTAGTTGATTGCTTCTAAGTTTCTCCTTAAATACTTAATGAATTTATAAAATGAAGACCGGGGGCTGCACGGTCGTAATGGAGGAATTGCACTATCTTGCTAATTATTGGGTGCCTAATTTGTCATTAATTTTGAAATTTTCAAAGGTATCGTAAATTTTTTTATCCAAATACGTATAAACTTGATGGGATTTGTATTACACAAATACTCGACAGTCTGCAGGGTTGAGCAAAATGAGAACATTATTGATGAAAAAAAAAAAAAAAAACCTTAAAATAGCAAGATATCTAAAAGATCAAAGCATTTTAATACCCCTATCAAGATTAATCAACAACAAGAATGGACAACAAGATATTAAAATACCAAAAAAAAAATGGAGTTTGAACCATTGGAGGAGACACATTGTTAAGGGTTAAACAAAAATAAATTTTGACTAATAGCGAGAGGCCAATATTACGTCACTTGCCAAGCTTTACTTTAAAACTTTAAATAAGTTGTGCAAGTATTTACTTTTGCCGAATGTTTTTCGTACTACTTGAGCTTTTTTCTTAAGCTCTTGTTAATTATGATTAGTGCCTTGTAAAATCAGGTTGTGTCCTGAATTCAGAGCATTAAGGTTATGTTTGGAAATTTAAATTTTATAAAGTAAATTTAGATTTTAAAAATAGTATAACTTGTTTAATATAAGTCGCGTAAATATGATATTCATGATTATTTTTTAAATTTTTTGTTATATACTTATTTAATAGTAAATTTAAAATTTTTATAGATATTTTAAATTTAAAATTCATATTTTTTATACTTTTTAAATATCTAATCATATTAATTTTTAATTAATTTATACATAAAAATATAGTAAGTTTTTTTTTGTCAACCTCCAATTATTATTAAAAGCGTTATCTACAGGATTCATAATCCCATTCTTAGGGTGATTAATTATCACTTATCAGAACCACACAATTAAACAGGGGGGAAAAAACCCTAATTTTATGCTTTTGAACCATAAATTTGCAGATAATGTCTTGTAATTTCCCCCAAATTATGCATGATCTTAGTGTCATATTTGCTTCATATATACTTTATAAAATTTTTTAATGTAAAAGTTCAATTTAATATGATAGATGTATTATATTTTCACTATATAATTTGACATTTAGAATTAATAATAATTAAAATAACTGACGTGATATTCATCTAATCACTTTACTAATGTTATAGCATCATTCCATGTCATCGTCGAATATCTCATTAAATGTCAAATGGGATGTAATGTCAACGTGTCAATTAAAATAATTGACGTGCATTTTTTGAGGGGCATTTTTACCTCTCATTAAAAGGCAAAACCAAAAGATAAAAGTAGTCCCCTTGGTTTCCGCCAAATCCCCTTTTTGTTTCACAATTGCGTAATAAGTTGACAGCTATCGTAGAAAGATTAAATTTTATATATAGATTATATATATAATTTTTATGTTATAATTTAATATTTTTATGTATATATAAGATTACGCATATATAATTTGATATTTTTATGCTTTAATTAATTAAAAATCGATATAATTATATATAAATTTTGATATTTTATATATAAATTTTATAATTTGAGTATTTTTATAGTGTTAATGTTAATTTTTCATACTGTATTATGTTTAGTTATTTTATATATTAGTATTATATTTAAAACTATCAACTCTAATCAACAAATTTGATGCCACGTTATTTTTATCATGTTTTAGTTTTTTTTTTTTTAAATTTAAACTTTGACATGTTTATTTGTTTGTGTCAATTGAATCAATTGAAGAAGTAATTGTTTGCCAATTGTGACGAGCAATTACAAAGTTTTTTTTCTTATTTTTTGCAAAATTTTTAATAATTACCGTGTTGTATTTTGTGTTATTCTTTTGTATTAGAATTATTTCAAGATATTATATCTATAAAATTTTACACGTTATATATAAATTTTTGACATATTCTTGCATTTATGTCATATTAGTATTATTTTTTTCATATTGCATTTTATTTTAGTTATTTTCAGTTTAGTGTCGTGTTTAAAATTATCAAATCTAATTGATATTATTCATATAACTCTTAATTTTGTCATTTTACGTTTTATTATGTGTTAATTATTTTTTCATATTTAAATTTTGACATGCTTATATTATATTTTATTTTATATCATATTTTAATTCTTTTTTGATGTTGTGTTCGTGTTGTATAATTATATTCCACACAAATCTTTAAGTCTAATTGATACTATTTAAATAACTATAAATTTTATTTGATGTGTTGTATAATCATTAAAAATTATTATTTATTTAGATTAAATTTGATAATTTTAAATATCTATATTTTATATCTTACTTTAAAACTTATACATTTTATCATAATAAGATATTTTATGTTATAATTATATTCAATTTACTATGAATAATAGACATAGGGATTTAATAATAGTTAATAATAAAAGCAATCTTAAGAAATCCCAAACTTAAACCCGATACCCAATAGCCCTTCTTCCTCAAACTTGGAAAAAAACGAAAATTTATTTTATAGTTCATATATATATATATATATATATATATACCCACAGAGGAGTAGCAATACACTGATGCGAAAGTGAATAAAAAGAAACAGATAGATAATAATTTAATACGGAAAATATATGACAAACCGGCCTAGCGGCAGATGGAGACCCGACAATGGAAATCGAAAACGAAAGGATTCATGCTAATCTTTTTATATATAGATAAATCGATAGATAGAATGATCAGGCTCCCTCTTTCAGAACAAAAATTGTAACAACGAAAGTAAGGAATCCAATCGCCAGAGATGGAGATAGAAGGTTGCTCATATTCGGCGTAGGCGCCGGTGGCATGACGGAGCCTGGGGGCATGACCATGCCAGGCGGCATGTCCATTTCAGCACCTATAGTAATGATTAATGCTGCAAAACAAGTAGACCAGACGCTAGCTTTCATCAAGGAACCCATAATTTGTCAATTATTCAGAGGGTTTTGATTGATCGATTGATTTGCGAGATTAGCTGCTTTAACATTTGACTTTGTTGATTAATTCATGAATTAAGGTGAATGAATATATTTATATTGTTAAGAAGGCTTTGGGGTTTGTACTTCGTAGCCTCGCAGCTTCGTTGATGTCGAGGAGTATGGGAGCTTGGCAGCTGTCGCATAGCTTCAATCGCTGAAATCCATGGACCCAATTTGTCTTTCTGACTTTGACTTCATTTTGGTAAGGTGAATAGAATAATTTAAAAAAATTAAAATAAAATAAAAGGAAAAAAATCTTTTCTTTGTGATATGTTTGGTAAGAAAAATAAAATTTTTTATTCATTGTTTCGTATGATTAAAAAAATAAAAAAAATAAAATAAAAAATATATTATTTTATTATTATATCTATTGTAAATTAAAAAAAATTAAATTAATAAATTAATAAATAATTTCGTAAATGTATATACTTGACTCACATTACTCTTATTTTCTTTCATTTTTTTCTTTTCAATTTAAAATGATTTATTTTTCTTAATAAGAGATCAAATGATAATTTTTTTTTGTTTTATTTTTTTTCTACCAATCACACTCAATATTTATGTTCTTTTCATTTATCACTCATTTTTGTCCATCTTTCACTTTGTTATCAGACCAAACACATCCTTAAAGTTATCCTAATAGTGCTGGAATTTGCAGTAAACATCGATGAACTTATATGTATTAAGTTAATACCAAAGCAAATATAGGCTTGACTTGTTTTGTCCATATGTCCAAGGAGTTGCACCAAGTGGAACTCTAATAGGAAAAAGAATGAGAACTCAATGGAGGGGTTTTTTTTTTTTTTTTTTTGGGTAATCATAAAATTGGGAATTTATAAAGTTAATAATAAATAGTAGAAACAATAATTGATAAACTCTTATAATCCTTTTTTTTTAACAAGTATTATCCTGCCTATCAATTTTGATTTGAAGCCAAAAAATCTAACAAATTATTCAAACTTAAATTCCACATAATTCTTTAGATAAAAAAAAATTAACATTCAAAGCCCAATCAATCTAAACTCAAAAGTTATTCGAATTTGAAATGATTTGAATAATTAACACGAAATGACTCAAATTTAAATTAAGTATAATTTTATTTTAAAGTATTAACTTAATAAAAATAATAACTATAACATACATTGTTAAATTAGGTTAAATTTACAACTTATGATTATCATTTTGGGGTATGATAAATTGATCCTATATTTATTAGTTGGAATTTTTTGAATTGTAATTGTATTTTAGTTTTTGTTTGGTTTGATAATGAATTGTTAAAATGATTATTTTTAATCATTTTTTATGCTTTGATCAATGCCTGATAATAAAAACATAACTTTATATGAATTTGAAAAAATTATTACTTATCAATGAAAGTTCATTTAAGATGGCTTTATCTTAAATAATTTTTTTTTCTAAAGATCAGTATCAATAATTTTTAAACAAACAAAAATATTACACTAAAATATTAATCTTCCACTAATAAATTGGAAGGCTTGAAATAGAAAAATAGAAAAAAATTCTGATTACATATTAAAATAATATTTTAACTACATAATAATCTCCTAGATAAATTAATAAAATGTTATATCAATTTTGATAATCTTATAATAATGATTTAAAATAAATAACATGCTTTAATTTACCTGGATATAATTATGTTAATCTTATAGCATCCGTATGTTACACATATTATTTAAAATAAAAGTATTATTTTTTAAGACCATAATCTATTCTCATTCAATTTAGAATAAAGCAAAC
>JBBYHK010010598.1:1502-11633 GCA_038382065.1 Adansonia grandidieri | reverse complement strand
TATGCCAACAACGATCTCAAAAGGCTAGATTCTTTTCTGCCTTTTCCCCCTTTTTCCTTTTCCCTTCTCTTTCTTCTTTCCCTATGTTTTAACGTCTCCTTCTTTTCCCTTTCTCTTGGTATGTAATCTTTCAAATTTATCCCAAATCCATATCACAGTTGTCAATTAATTATTCAATTGCTTGGAGTTTTTTTAATGAATGAATAGCAAAGTAGAAGCTCGAACAAATGTGCAAAAGAAAGAGAAGCAAAAACACTAACAAAAAAAAAAATTAACGTGTAAAAACAAAGAATTGATCATTGCAGAAACCAAAAGTAACTCTTAATCAAGCTTCAAACAGGTAATCCAATCGTGGCCAAAAATCAATGACCTATCTAGAATTCTATTCCTAAACCTCAAAATTCTCATGAAAGCATTGAAATCCTAAAATCACATGCAAAAAGAAAAATAGACACATTAATTTGTAAAGGTGAAAAAAAACCATTAAAAAATAGAAGAAAAATACTTCGCACCTTTAATATGAAAAGTTAAAAGCAAAATTAAATAAATAGAACGTGAAATAAGAAGCATATGGAGAAAAAAATTAAAAAAGGTTTGCATGCTATAATAGAAGTTAGGAAACTTAAAACTATATTAGCAAAAGAAAAAAATAATTAAAGCATAGGTTAAACTCAGGTGTTAATGTAAGGTTTAATTCTTTGGAGCACAAGTGTCAAACATAAGGTTTAATTTTTTGGGATTACTTTAATATTATGTTTATAGACTAGTGTTTATTCCTTGCGTTAATTCAGTGTTAGACACCAATGATGTAAGAAAACTTCGGGCTCATGCATATCAATATAGGCATAAATATTTAATTAGAATTAAACATACGTAGCGGAATTAAACAAAGAAATACTTGCATTTCCTTAGAATCTTAGGAAGAGATGTACATGTGATTGGACTTGCAATTTAAAACATAGATTTGATAGAAATCATACCTGCTTAGAGACTGGTAACTTTGAGTGTGCCAATTCCTGAAAAATGCATCATAGATTGATTAGTATGATCTCTTCTTGAGGCCAAAAGCAGTCCAAGTGTTCTGCCTCTAACGATAATCTACACAAATAGCTATTGGAGCTCTTATGAGGTTTGGTGGTTATCTGCTGCTAGCAGAAGGCTTCTCAGGCCTCAACCAAATGGTATCTCGCCAATAGTACAGATCTGATGTGATCCAGGAAATATTCCCTTACTTACTATACCAAAGAAAAAGAAAAATAACTCTATAAGAAAGTAGCTATTTTTTGAAGATGCTAATAAATGGATCTAAAAATCATAATTTTTTATTCCGGTTGATTCTTTTAGAATAGAAATTTGATTTTATATATTTCATCATGATTAAAAGCACTTTAAGATTACATAAAATACCAAGTGCACAAAAGAGGCTTAGAGAAGCACGGATTTCGAGATTTAGCCCATTTCACAATTTTTATGAAAAACTATTAATGCTAGAAAACTACTTTTCTATTTTTGTTGTGTCAAGAACAATTCAAGAACACTCAAAGAAATAATGAAAACGCAAAGAAAGCTTAGTGAAACATGGGTGTTGGGCCAAATCCCTTAAAAAAGTTTAGGGTCTGCACTTAAGGTTTTCCTGATGCTTTTTATCAACAAAAACCCTTAATATTGTATTTAAATAAACCTTGAGCTAAGTTAGGGTTAACTAATGGGTAATTCCCACCCATCCTCAAGGTCGGTGCCACTTTGGTGGTGTTTTGAAGCCTAATTAAAGCTATTTTAATTAATTTATCCAAAATTAGGCCTTAGTATTAACTTATTAATGACCTATTAGCACACTAAAGATAGCTATTCCATGCACTTAGCCCATTGGCAAGCCCAATTTGGAGGTAGTTCACAAGTAAACTCTTTTGACTTGATATTAAGGCTTTTAACATCTTTTTAATTTGCATGTAAGATAATTTAATTTATAATTAAATTTCTAACTCAAGTAAAACAATTTTTACTTTATGAAAATAATATTAAATAATTATCAAATAATTATTTACTTTTCCAAATACAATTATTTGGCATTATTTAATAATACTCCTAAACTATGTCTACAGATAGACATTATCTTAATAAAACATTCTTATTTTTATTGTCATATTAAGACATCTCCTAATTAGATTTTATAAATCTAGTTTATGTCTTAAATTATTTTTAAATAACACTTAATTAAACTAATTCAATTAAGTCTTCATTATACCTTTTATTTAATTAAGCCATATTAACTAAATCTTATTTTTAATCCCATAGATCATCTTATTTTATGTGACCCATTAGGCTTCCATCATAACTGCAATAAATACAATTACCTAATTAAGTGTATTTATATTTATAGACCAAGATTGGCTTATAGCAAGGCATCATAGCCACCCGGTATGCATAGTTGATGTGACTTCTTTAAGAAACCTTTTAGTAATTAGCCTTTTAGTGTACTTCGATCATTTTACTAGATATCCTGAAAAGACCATGAGCATCATTTAATATCTACTCATGTATTAATCTATATTAAATCTTATAGCTTTTGGTTAACCTAATGAATTCAGAGAAACAATTTCTCCTAATTCCACCATGTATTGGCCAATAACTTTTTCAATTTAACCAAAGTTAGGAACATATGAGATATGTCTCCAATATTGCTTAGAGTGGTGAATCCACTATGGATCACTTATTCACCCATTGTATAATTTATGTCATACCTAATGTACCATGCCTTAAGCATCCATCCATTGGGGAACAATTTCAGATAAATCTAAATATAACACACTTTATACAAGATGACCTAGTATCACAAGTCTAATGGCTAATATACACAATTAGCATATGAGAACATATTTCATAGATACTTGAATGACTTATACCAAATGGAGTTCTCATATGGGCCATGTTTAGTGAACTTGTTTCCACCAAATAAGCACCCATAGCTATCCCCAAGTATCTCTATACTTCAACTTCTATCTATAAGATTAAAGAGTTGCATGCATCAAATCCATAAAGGCTTAGAGTATGCTAGTCTTTGTGTATTGTCAATGCCTGGTCTTGTTAATACAACTAGGAATGTTTTTAGAAACACAGCTTTGATGCATAAGAATCTTATCGTCATAGCTCATAACTAACTTTACAAGGCCATTGTATTTCATGGCTTAATCCAATTAGTGTATGCATGATTATCAATCACGCCACTAACATGAAGGAAAACCTTAAAGCACTAACTAAAGTGATTGGTTTGCATTATTAACTATTATATGCCTCATCCAATCTGATTAGCTCTAAGGCATATGCTAATAGTTGAACGTTGAAATCGAAATATTAATGCACGAATATCTCAAGATAGTAAACATTGACATACCATAATAAATGTGTTTGTACATTAATAGTTTGCCTAGCATTTTTTCAAAATAACAAAAGTATCATTTATAAAAGGATTTATATTTAATATATTGATAATCTATAAATATATACACAATATGCCTTCATGTTGTGGTTATTATGATTTTACGGATTATGCACATTTTATTTTTGACTATTTATCATGTTAGGTTAGAACCGATTAAAAATATATATTAAAATCTTCCGATGATGGAACTCTAAGGGTTGCAAATGATTAGCCTTTTAAATTTTTTTTTGGTATGAAAATCCTCTTAAATTCCACCATAATGATGGAAAGTTTACATAGAGATTTCAATATTATAAATTGATTTTATTTTTAATCATATTTTAGACAAAATTACTCGAAAATTAAGGCATAGAATTATAATCCCCTGCTTCCTTTACATAAAAATGTTATAATAAATTCGATGATAGAGCCTCTTCAAGATAGTAAGCAATTTCCCTTGAATACTCTCAAAGTGAAGAACTCTTTTTCGGAGTTCCACAACATATGAACTCCTTGAAAAGTATGTCTAGTATTTAAATTCTAGATTGAGGCACAAATTAGAATTTAGGATTAAATTCAAAAATCTCTCTTGTTTTTCTTAGATAAGAGATAAAAATGAATCTTATAATAGAGTCTCTTTAAAGAAGCAAATAGTTTCCCTTGAATATTTTGAGGTAAGGAAACTTTTTTTAGAATTCTACTAAAATGATAGAGCCTTCTTTGGAAAGCATTTCCAATATTTAAATCGTGAATTAAGAAATAAAGACCATTAGACCATAGGACCTCTAGGACAAGATTAAGCCAGTGAAGCACTGTCTTTACAACAATTGTCATGGGGGATCGATTATTCCCTATACATAACATATTCCTTTTAGAATGCTTTTGCCAAGATGATTTAAAGAGGAATAGATTTAGATAGGTGACTAATCACAGCTTACAAATGATTAGTATGGACTCCTTCATTTGTGTCTAACAGCCAAATTTGTATTGGGCACGTTATGGCATCCGGATTTTATTTTGTTATTCTTGCATGTTATTCTTTAATGAAATTGTCACATAATAAGTTTTTTGTCTCCATTCACACATTATAGGATCTATTAAAATAATGCTATCTCGATTAAATCTTAAATTGTTTGTAATCTTAGATTCAATTTAAATCTCTTCATTTATTATTAATTGATTTGAATTATTTACTTACCATATATATAATCAACTACATATTAGGTACCATTGGATGGACATCACCCAATGTTCATAAGAGTCGCTATCAAAGCATATGCAACCGAAGTCGACTGTCCTCCTCCATGATGCCATATTGCCACCCTCCCAGCCCCATATTTTTAACAAGGATTTTATGTTTATCGCTTTAATGAATTCACTTCACATAATAATTTTTCGGTTGGAGGTTAGAAGTCGATGTTTATCCGTAGCAGGAGGTTGGCTATTATAATTCTGCCTTTAGGTGACACCCAATCTTTAAAAAATCAAATCAAAATTGGTTAGCTTAATAAATTCGATCAATTAAATTGAATTATTTAATTAAAAATAATTTAAATATTAAATAAATAATTTGAATGTTAAATAAGTATTAAATATAATAAATATTTAGTAAAAAAATATATTTAGTTAAGAGTATAATCTTTCGTCTAAATTTAATAGGTTAAAAATTTGAATCTCATTACATAATTTTTTTTCTAATATATATATATATAAAGCTTAAACCTAATTTTCTCGATTTTTTCTATCTTTAACTGATTTTTCATTTGTTCAATCAATCTTAACAACTCTCTAAATGTATGGTTCTATAACATAGATTAAGATTAACTAAACACTAATTTTTAATATATTTAGTTCGATCGATCTATCTGATTTGATCTTTAATTGTGATGATATTAATATCGATTCTGCCGATGAATTTTATTTTTTAACTCAAAATTTGCGGCAACTTCAAAATTGGCAAGCAAAAGCTTATTAAATATAGAAGAATTTCATATCAAGTATCATTATTGAATGCAACCGTCCCACAATCAAACAGTACGACGTTTATAAGATTTTTGTTGGAATTTTTCAATTAGATGGCTTTTCATCTGTGACATATTAATTTTGGACATTTAAATTTTCTTTTAGAAAAAGTCAAAAGATCCGGAAAGTTTTTGTTGGGTTGTTAAAATACGTGTTATGTTAGAAAAGGCTTCGCGGTGTTGAGTCGTTTCGCAGAAAACAATTAAAACTTTTGGAGATCAACCGTCCACGCCAACACTCGTGATCGTACATCGGCCCTCGCCAACCCAACGTTTCTTTTAATTTTGTCATTTTATTAATAATAAAAAAACAAAGAGTTGCCCGAACTAACTGCTAATTATCCACGTTGCTAGAGTTCCCATATGGATTTTTTTTCTTAGGATTTACATTTAAATTAGATAATTTTAAATATATTATGAAAATAGAATACAAATATAATATATTTAATTAAAATAAAAATAAAACAAATATGATATAATATTTTTATATGTAATTCATATAACATATTTAATATATTTATAATATTTGTATTTAAAATTTTAACATAGTTAATATTTTAATAATATTTATATTTAGATGATTTACAAATGTTAAACACAAAGCACACACAAGAATGATAAGATTTATATTTAATCTCCATTGAAAAAAAAAAAAAACCTTGTCGACTTCCCCGAGCAAGAAAGTACTCAATCCGCCACATCGGACCTATCCGCATTTATATGTATTAAAGAGGAAGACAGTCCAAAAGTTAGAATTTAAAAAATAAATAAATAAAATTCCACCAATTCAACGAACATTAAGGAAAGAAAAGCTAGCAAAGCTGATTCTAGAAGAAAGTATCGGTAACCACCCTGCCGTCTCTTGAATTTATGTTTTCTTGGGTTTTAAGTAAGGCATGTTTAGTTAAGAAAAATTCATCAAAATTAAGAATTTAGTACCAGACGGAAACCTCAATTTTAATTGTTTTATTCTGCAACAAGACCTTGACATGAAGCCTAACAGTTAGTTGGTGGGAGATATTGGTTTTAAAGAGCAGGTGAGGGAGACCAATCTAGAATGAATATGTGTAAAAACAATTTAATGTAAATAAAATTAAATTAAAACGAAATTTGTACAATTTGAAAGTTAATTTTCCTCAGTCACTTCAACAACAAGTATTATCATATTATCTGGGGTGAGTTTCGCAATATTGTATGTTTTGTTTTTAAATGTTAAAAGTAAGTATCATCGGTAATTTGGTAAACATTGTTGAAATTGAAAGTAAGAAGTAAATTACCTTACAATTTTAAGTCAAAAGTATTTGGAAAAAAATAACTGAAAAACTTTTGTGATGGAAAAAATCAACGTTATATGTGGGAACTAACTTATTTGATATAATTCACAAAAGTATTGTTATTTTTTTAGTGTTTCCTTTGTCTCCTTTCTTTTGTTTTTAGAGATTACAAAACATTGTTGCAAACTAAAAGCATAAGATTATTATTTTTGATGTAAGAGTTGTCAAATTGCTTTCGTTATTATGTATTATTCACTTTAGAGTGGTGCACAGATTATCTTTATGGTTTTGTCTTTTGAGAAAAAACGTCTTAATAGGGAAAGGGTGACTCTTGCTTTATAAGCCACAGTCCATATACTTGGCTAATCGATGTGGGATTATTGTTCGCCTCAAAACTAGCCCCTAAGCAAGGGTGTGGATTGTGTAAGTCGAGTGAGCATGTTTACGTGGTAACTTGGTGTTACCTATTTATATGCTGTGTAGGTCGAGTGGGTATGTTTACATAATAACTTAGAGTTATTTATTTATATGCCTGAATAAGATTCAGGTTATGAGCTTATGGCTTGTCGATTCCAATAGGCAGGAGTATTGTTGATGCAAAGATTATCGAATTATGCTCGTTATAAGGTATTGTTTACTTTGGAGCAATACACAGACTGCTCTCATAGTTTTATCATTTGAGAAAAAAAGCCTTAATAGGGGAAGAGTGACCCTTATTTTATAAGCCACAGTCCATATCCTTAGCTAATCAATGTGAGATTGTTGTTTGCGTGAACAATTATCAATATTTAAGATTTAAATGTTCTTTAACTTTTAATTTACAAAAAAGAAAATATATACTTTATATGTAAAAACAAAGATAGATATCAAACTTTAATTCATTTACATTATTTTGATATCCATAATTTATATTTATATTAAGAGTTATAAAAATAGTAAAATGTAAATCGAACAACTACCATACAATACAATAACTTATAACATTATTTAAAATAGCATTTTTACTGTTTAACCATCATAATTTTTTTCATAATTCAACATCTAAAGCTTTAAAAAAATTATTTACATCAATTCATCTTATATTATTATTTAATATTTTAATTTTCTTACTAATAGCTTATCAATATAGTAACTTTTATTCAATAATATAAAAACCAAAAAACAAATATGATCTTTCTTAAAAAAATCAATTAATATAAGACATATGATATAAAATTGAAAGTTATTTGAATAATGTTAATTTAAAACTTTCAATTTCATACATAATATTATTATACGATACGAATACAATATGAAAAATAATTAAAATATGATACACTATAAAAATAAAGCATTAATATGATATGAATACATAAATATATTAAAATTAATATAAAATAAATATTGATGTATTAAATTTATATAAATAAATAATATTTTAAATATAATTATAATATAAAAATATAAATATGGTATAAATATATAAATATATTTATATTTTTTTCTTTTCCTTTCCCTTTTTGTTCCTTTCTTTCTATATCCATCATTTCGCTTTTCTTTCTTCTTTCGTTACGATCGAAAAATAGAAAAGAAACACTAGCTTACCGCACATGTGGCAAGCAAGCATGGGTGAAGTAAGGAAGTCCAGTTGTATCAACTAAGGTATTAGGAGACTGTTGTTCTTGTCAAGGTATCATTAAAGATTCGACATTGACAAGTTAGTAGTTGTTGATATTAATTCCAAGAGTTTTCCTAATGAGAAGGATTATGAAAGGTTCACCAGGTTTCTTCTTCTTTCCCTTCTTTAATATATATTTATAAAGCAAAATTTTACAAAATTCTTCAATTTCAATAGGTTTTCATTTTTCCCAAAATGAATGGACTTGATCTCAAATCCCTAAATTCAATATGGGTTTTAAGAAGATGAACTAAAAGCTATTGTGAAAGCATAAGTAAATGTTACAACGCCTTTGATGCAAACTTATAGAGGTTAACAGCACGAGAAGCAACGGGTTATTAATCTGTTTTAAGAGTAATTGTGAATTATATTAAATTAATGAATAAAAAATCGGATTAGAAGTTAAATTAATAATCTTTTCAAATCATCAGTACAACTGATTGGATTATTTGAATTAAATTATTTAATTAAAAATAAAATATTAAATATATGTTTTTGATATTAAAAAAATATTAAATATAATAATTAGTTAAAACAAATATATATTTGACTTAATGATATAATCCTTAACATATGAGCAAAAAGTTAAAAGTTAATTTAAATCTCATTACTTACAAAAATTTTATGAAAAATAACAAAATTAACAAAAAAATTTGATTTTTTACTTATTGAAACTATTTTTATTGATTCACTATATTCTTTATTTAATTTATATATACCAGACCAAATAGGGCCACCAATTCTTGGATCAATTGGTCCGATTTTTCAGCATTGTGTTGAATTCAATTATGCTCTCATTTTCCTTTAAAAAAAAATTGGATTAGGGTTTATGGTTTATTTCTTGGTTTACATCTTCGATTTCGGAGGTCAATAATTTATATAAAAAATGGAAAAATGCAACATATATGTTCGGTTGAATATATTTTTCTATAAATTAAAAATGATTAACAAAGAAAATTAAAACAAGAACATCTATCAAACGAATTTAAAAAAAATCTTGAACTAGATTTCACTAGAAAAATTAATAATATATATATATATATATATATATATTTCCAAACAGCTTTATTCTAGATGATTGAGCGTAGAGTGCATGGTTTTAATGAGTTTGTTTATTTCTAATCTTTGCGTACCTTCTGGCTATATCCCCAACTATACCGATAATGACACCATTGCTCCCATCCCATCCCCCAAATTTATCAAAACTTTCTACTTGTTAGTTGGGAGGCGAAGAAAGAGCCCAGCCGCCCACTATTTCTTCATGTTCCCACCGATATTGAAACAGCATATTTTGCACCATTTTTTCTTTTTCATGAGTAATTATGTACTATTAATATTGCATGCTCCAAAAAAAGTTGTAATATTATTAATAATAAATTTAAGTTATGCATTTGTGGCTTGTAGAATAGCCTTGTTTCTCAGTAAATTCACATTTTTATGTAGCTGAGAGTAAATATCATGTTTGATTTGAAATTGTATACTTATCCAATCAATCTTTTATGCAGCGTGTAATTTAATATGGTATTGGTCCATCTTATAAATACACATTGATAAAAAAGTTTTGCTCATAATTACTGATGTGATAGTATGGTTTTTACTGATAATGTTCAAATGCAAATCACTAGTATTAGTAACTTGAACTCTTCTAAACAAAACCATCTCTTTAAATATCAAAAAAGAAAAGAAAAAAAAAAAACCCTCTTTCCGTCTTTAATCTATATTTTATAGCCCTGATCGATCCCTTAATTGGTTAATGATGTG
>JBBYHK010010587.1:0-11636 GCA_038382065.1 Adansonia grandidieri | reverse complement strand
TTTCCTTCCAAGTTTGGTGTTAAATATCTTTTCTAAGTTATAACTCATACTACTTTATTCCAAAAAAATAATAATAAAAAATAAATAAAACAAATTTTAGAAAAAAAATCATAATCAAAGAAATTAAAAAAAAAAAAAAAAAACAAAATGGCAATTGTTACGAAGGAAAAAAATTTTTAAAAATAAATGAAACATTATATGTTGAATTGTTGCATCACCATGAAACATATAAAAATTCATTGAGACATTAACAGGGTAAAATTGCCATCGTTTCTCATTCTGACGAATCTGTATGTAAATTTGACCACATATAAATCAATAAATAATCATGAAATAATAAATATACTAGTTGTACAAATAATAAATCATCGGTAGTTCAGAGATTATGAAATCTTAAACCTATTTTATTATTTCTTAATAAATTTGAATTAGCTTCCCAAGTATTTTTTTTTAATTTTTAATGAATAAAATATGACATATGAAATTAATATAATAATGTTTAGTGCCTATGCGTCTTCCCCACCATTTTAGTCAAATTTAGTGGTTAGTATGATATGAAAAGTATTTCAAATGAAATTTATTTATATTTCTTTCTCTTTGAAATATTTATTGTCAAATCATTAATTAGTGAAATATGGAAAGATTGAATTTAATATGGTAATATTGTGTGACTTATCATCTTCCTATCATTTTACTTAAATTTACTGTTAGTATAATAAGAAAATTTTTTCAAATTAAATTGAATATGAAAAGAGTGAAATTGCAAAAAAAAAAAAAAAAAAAAAAACTAACATAATAACTAGAAAAATTTACCCTCCTACGCCTGTAAATACAAAAATTGTTTGATTTTTTTTTTTTTTGCATATAAATATTTCTCTATTCGTGTATGAAAATATAGTTACAACATTTTCAAAATTTTGATTTTAATAGCTTTTTTAAGTAAATATCTTTTACTATTCTATTTAATTTAATAAGCAATAAGTTGATATATTTTAAGAGATGTTTCTAAATTATAAACATCTAATTTCATCCGGGTCCTTTCTTCGATGTCTAAAATATTCGAGATTGAGAACCGAGTGATCGCCCTAACGGAGGTTGACCTCCTTCGGGCGAATGAGCCTTTTTGAGACCCATTTAATCATATTATGAAGACTGCTCACGTACTCAGTTATAAAATTGTAATATTAGGATCCGTAGAGAATACATCCTGGATAACAAGATGAACAATGGAGAGGAAAAAATGGCTTTTAAATTTATTTTTATGCAATTTTGAAAGTTATTATTAGATATGATATCACAGTCAAATTTTTTATTTTTCAAAATTTTTAGAACCAATTTTAGATAAATTTTGCTAGTCAAACGTCACCTTTTTACGGATATTTGCATGATATTTATGCTAATATCCACTCTAAAAATTCTAAAAATGTTTGAAAAGTTTATATTGGCATTTCATACCATGAGGCATAAAGTAGTCAATTTTATTAGTTAATTTCAAAATTTTCACAATACTACGAGTTTTTTGCTTACTAAAATTTTTCGATAAAAATAGCTCTAGATTCTGAATTGTTTATTTTTAAGAATTAATATCTCATAACATGCATTGAATTCAGCTTTTTTTAAACTCAAATCTATTTTGAAATTTTCTCATTTTCAAAATACGAAATCTTTTACTTCGCAAAGTTTTTCATAGAATTTTCTTGAGTTTAAAATTTTTGACCTTTCCATATGCTTTCATTGAATTAATAAAAATTTAGCCCTTTGAAATTCTAATTCATTTTTTGAATTTTCAATTTTTTTAGATTTAGATTTTTTTACAAGGATTTTTTTCGTAAACTTTTTAGGAGCTTGAAATTTTTAATGGCTTTTTTCACATGTAAAATTTTCCAATTTACTTACAAAAATTCTTTTTAAAATTCAATAGGATTTTCTTATTTATTTATTTTCACTTATTTTTATTCATTTTTATTTTAATTCAAAATAAAGTATAGATATAAAATAACACGAATACATAAATTTATTTCATTATATATACATTAACTGTAAAAAATTAAGATGGATAACGAAAGTTTGATTCATTTAAATTATGTTGATATCCATAATTTATGTTTATATTAAGAAATAAAAAAATAAAAGTGTATAGATCTAACCACTTTTATACAATATCTTATAACTTATATCATTTAACGTAATTTTTTTATTATTTAATTATCATAATATTTTTTTTGCTTCAACACCTAATGTTTAAAAAAATTATTTATATGTACTCATCTCCTACATTTTAATTTTTACCAATAATTTATCAATGCAGTAATCTTTTATTCAATAATAGAAAAAATTTATATGACTTTATTTTTCAAAAAAAATAGAATTAATTATTATATGACATTTGACAAAATATGATTTATTTGAATAATATTACACACACAAACATGACATAAAAAATAAATAAAATACGACATGATACAAAAAATAATATAATCATGACATGAATGGACAAAAGTGTGAAAATTTAGCAAATGCATGTGTTGCGTGGTTCTCGTCTCCTAATGTGTTGTACCCTGTGCTCTAGGAAGTTTCTCATTCTGCTTCTTCCCTCTGCTGTAACAGATCTTATCATAAAAGGTCTTTTTCCTCTAGCTGCAATTTTTTAATGATTTGTAATGCATCTCCTTCCAGAATAATTTTTAGATGACCCATTTGGTGTGCCATATCCAACGTCTGAACAGTTGCCAGTGCTTCAGTCATACAGGCGCCATTTACCAAATCGATCTTGACTGTTGCTGCTTCCATCACAAAGCCTTTGAAGTCCCCATAGTCACATCTACCCTCCTTTCTTAAGTTGAGCATCAAAAGCTCCATTGAAGTTTACCTTCACCATCTGTGTCGATGGAGGCTGCCAGTAGATAGTGTTATTGGCTGATTTTGGTCTCGATCTTTGTTCTTAATCATGTCTATATTCCGCCAGGTAGGCCTTTGCCCTACTCACAATACTGGATTCTGCCTGCTTTCTCTAATTTTTCAAATCATCATTTCTTACGTTCCATATACTCCTTATCCCCCTTTTCGTTTATATGGCCTTTCCAACCTTTTTATGTTGCCCCTGGCAACAAATTTAGTGTCAATTAAATGTCAATCAATGGGTCCTTCTCCAAATTTGTCTCTGGCAAGCTAAGGTGCCACATTTATGCAGCTGGAGGTGGAGAAAAATCCTCAAGCTTATATAGGTTGCAAGGCCATTATTGATTGTGCTGAACAATGCAAATGACAGAGTCAGATGGGCGGCCACAGTATCAGGCAATTTTTCTGTTTTGAGCACTTGAAGGCATCTGAGACAAGTAGAGCTAAAATACAATGGCATTTTCCGGTTTGGTCTTCCTTTAACATTCCTAAGTTCTCTTTCATCTCCTAGCTAGTTATTCTTGATAGACTAAGCACGTTGGAAAGAACGAAGAACTAGGGTCTTCAATTACAATCAACAAACTACATGTTATGTCAAGAAGAAGAGGAGAGCAGGAACCACTTATTTTTTGCTTGTTCCTTTTCCCTTAAGGTTTGGCAGAGAGTTCTAACTACTTCTAGTATTGACGAGAGTTTTGTAAGTTGGGATTTAGACCTCCAGTGTATGATTCAAACCTTTAAAGGTAAGTCATTCAAACATAATCTGTTAAGATTTGTATGGACTACTGCGATTTATTATATATAGTGGGAAAGGAATTCCAGGAAGCATTCTACAAGGAAGAGATTTGGAAAGGAAATATTCTTAATGACTGTTACTACAGTCAAAGCTCGATTCTGTAGGTGTTCAAAGTTTTTAGTTAGTGCTGCAAATTCTTTTCTTTGTAGGCAATGAGGTATTAGCCATGACTATTAATCTGTGAGACAATACTTAGAATTTTTCTTGTAGCAGGCATTCCTGCTTCTTTTGGACGTTGGAATTAAAATTTCAATAAACCACAAAAAAAGGGTCTTCCTTCAATAATTTTATTATAACTACTAGAAAAATGTCTATGCTTCGTCACAAGAAAGCGATTTAAAGTTTTATACATAATATTTATATTAACGTATAGTTGATGCAATAATCAAATTTTAAGTAGATAAATTTAAAACTAAAATTGAATTATTATGATACACTATGTAAAATATACGATTAATTAAGACATAACACAAAAATAACATAGAAAATTTTTAAAATAGAATGCAACCAAAAAATAACATAAACATGCAACAAATACACAAATGTGTCAAATATATAAAATGAATTATGAATACATAAAACTCTATATAATAAAAATTTAATGCTTTAAACACATGAAAATTTAACAAAAACACATAATTTTTCCTCTTTCTTTCTCTTCCCCTTTTCCTTTAAATTTTGATATAGTATTTATATTAATATATGGCTAGTTCATTGATCTAAGTAAACGAATTTATGGCTAAAATTGAATTATTATAATAAACTATGTAAAATATGAGATCAATTAAAACATGACTTGAAAATAACTTAAAAAATAATAAAAATATGACATGACACAAAAAATTACATGAACATACTACAAATAAATGAATGAGTCAAAATATAAATAAAACGAAATATTAATAAATGAATGAGTCAAAATATAATAAACTATACAAAATATGAGATCAATTAAAACATGACTTGAAAATAACATAAAAAATAATAAAAATATGACATGACACAAAAAATAATATGAACATACTACAAATAAATAAATGAGTCAAAATATAAATAAAACAAAATATTATTATTTAAAAATTTATATTAAAACAAACATGAACACATAAATTTTTCTCTTTTTTCCCTCTTTCCTTTCCTTTTCTCTTTCTCTTACTTTTTTTTTCCTCTTCCCTTTCCTTTTCTTTTTCTTTGTATACGAATGGTGAAAAACCTTTCTTTCATTTTTTTTTTATTCTTTTTTAATCTCATTTTATTCCTTTTTCCTTTTTTGGGTTTTGGAATAAGTAGGATCTGGATTGTCATGCAATGATTGGGCTCTGAAATTCGAATAATTTTACTCATAACCTAATATGATTGAGATGAAATCCAAACGAAACTAAGTATCTACAAGAAATTTTTCAAATCCTCCATGCTTCAACACCTTTGTTATAGTAAGAACATCTCTTTAATTTTAACCACACAAGATACCTGCACACCCACAACGTGGGTGAAAAGCCATATATTTTTTGAAAGAAAAATTTTACACATGGTAATTCTTTTGACAAGTAGTGGGCTTTTTTTTTTTTTTTTTTTTGGTTTTTCTAAATGAGTAGTTTTTAAGAGAAAGAGGTAGTCCTTAAGGGAGTAGATAATTTTTTAAAATATATATTTAATAAAAAATGTAAAAGACATATCTTTATTATATTACTATTTGAGTTATAATTATTGATTATTTTATATATTTTTTTAATTGAGTTAATGTCACTACTCGTAACATTAAGCCTAGTTAAGTATTATATTATTAGTATAAATTTATTGTTTAATGTATTAATGCATACTTTCCTATATGATGTTCAAAAATCAGAAGAAAAGAAGATGAACCTTTGGATCAGGCCTACTAATGGCGACGATTTTTGAACCAAGTTTTAACCTTTCCTTGTTTGGATTGCCTCCTTTTAATTGGGCTGAGCATTTTTCTAACAATTTTTATTTTTCTTATTCTGGATTGAATTTAAATTTCATTTTCAACTTGGAAGTGGTGTGTGTGATTGTCTCGTTTCTGTAGTTTAAACAATTTGTGAATATGATTCTAATTTTTTTTCCTTTGTGAATAATCATCCAAATTTTTTTTATTGAAAAATTTACCTTTTTTTTTAATTATTAATAATTTATTTCTATATTTTTTTATTCTCTTTCTTACTCAAAAATTGTTTAAATTGAAAAATAATGAGAATATATATAATTAGTTTTAAAATTATCTTTAAATTAAATTTTAATTAAGTTATATCCTAAGTCAAGGACATATTAAATATTTTCAAATTTATTTTTAATTCAATTATCTATTAACTTTGAAATGAATTTATTAAAATAACTTTATTTAAATTAATTAATTATTGTTACTTAACAAAATTGGTTAAAGGAAAAATGAAAAACAAAAAGTATATAATTATCATACATGAAATTTTATTAAAAATAAATTTACTCCCTATTACTTTTAATACACATCTTATATCTTGAAAATGTAACTAATATTAACATTCTATAATCCAAATTATATTTGTTCAAATTTTACTTTAAATGTTAAAAATAAGATTTTTTTTTTTTTTTTACTTTTTGTTTTAATCAATTTTTTTTCATTTAACTTTTTTTTTTTAAATCATAGCAATAATTTATTTTGAAATAAAAATAGCATAATTGATTAAGGTTTAAAACATTGAACATGTATGATTGAATTTGAAAATAATTGAATCAGAATTTAACTTGATAATAATTAAAAATAATTTTAAAAGTAATTAAAGATAATAATTAACCTGAACTTTGTTTTCATAGACCAAAATTAATTTTTTAATAAATATCAAAATTTTCTTAAAAGGATAAATTTTTTTATGTTGTCAATCACACTTAAAGAAAAAAGATTGATCGCAAACTTCTTATTTTAAGAATAATCTAACGGTTCAAAAATTATTATGATGGACCTCCAATCAAAATTTTTAGAAACATTGTCTAGAATTTGGTTGAGTCGAGTCGAATCTAATAATAGGGCATCATACAAACATTTACACTTTCTGGTTCATGATGACAAGTAATAAGAACCATTGATTTCATTCCATTCGAGTATTGTTTAGAGGAGAAAGCAATACCTATATTCATTTACCCCAGTGATCAAGCTTTATAGGATAAAAGAAAAGCAAATGCATCATATTCTTCAATAACTATCAGGTTCCAAATTGAACGAAACTGTGGCAAGTCAAGGTCCTTTCTTAATTGCGCTATGTTCTCTCGTCAATGGTTAATTCCACTACATATTCTCTGAATTGAAAATTTGAATGAATTACTTGTCATGAAATTACACTCTATTCCGATCCACATAATTTAGAACAAATTTGCAAAGAGATAAATATGTGCCTTTACGTGTAAAACAAAGCGGAAAGTAAGCAACTTACTTTCCACAAACTTGAAATTAGTAGAAACTCATTGTCGAAAAATAACTATGACGTATGAGAAGTGTCAAGCAAATTGGAATTAGTTTCACCCATAATTTTCTCTAGGTGGATCTGACAATTTTAGATATACCATGATTATATAACACAAACATAACATGGGACAAGAAAAAAATAACTAAATACGATTCAAACATGATATAATAAAAAATAATAACATGAATATGAGAATGGGTCGAAATTTACATAAATAAATTATTAATGTATCAAAATTTATAATAATTATATAATACTTTAAATACAATTATAATACGAAAAAATAACAAAATACATAAATAGATAAATGGCCAAATCTATTATGATGGCTAAGCATCAACATTAAAGGCTAATCTCTGCAACATCGCAGTTGGTAAGAGACCAAAACGTACTTTCTTTACTCATTTTTGGCCATTTATTTTTAATTTTTTAACCTTAATTATTTGAATTCATTTTTAATGTATAAAAGAAAGATGCAAAAATGAATTTTGATTTCTAAAAGCAAGTATGCTTGATATATTAAAATTAAAGGAAAAAAAATGGCTACTATATATACATTCAATCAAAAGTGAATAACCAAATGGAAGCGTAGTAGGATTTGGGTTAGCGAAAAAAATTATTTATTCTCACTTTTATATATTGTTTCTAAACTCTTTTGTCTCGATTAAATTTAACATTTTAAATTAGAAAAGTTAATCTTAGGGTCTATATGCCATATATTATTAATAAGATGAGACCTTAAATTTAATAAAAAAATAACAAATGCATAATTAGGTTATAAAATAAAGAATATGATGAAAACAAAAAGCTTACAATTAGATTTGTGGTTTTCTATTATGTTTATAACATCAATATTCAATAAGCACTGCAATTACCCCAAATGGTAAATTAAATTCCAAATTCAAGGAAATTTGGGTGATGAAGTCAAGTCAAGGTCGTCTTATGCAAGCAAACAAATTTGTGCTGGCATTGCGTGTGAAACCAAGCACAAGACCAGCATTTTCCACGAACTAAAACTCTGCTTGACAACGAGTTTCTACTTTTGGCTAACGTGTAGAAAGTTTTAGTTTTGTGGAAAAATAAACTGCTTGGGTCGTTGCAAAATTTTTCTAACTTGTGTCGGGGATCTTGACCTTGACAATGATGTCAACCTTTGAAATTGGGTAGTTAACATGTAGAAAGTTTGGGGAGTTATAGGCCAAGGTTTTGATAAGGTTTTAAAATTTTATAATTGGTTTGGTAGGTTATTAGAGTATTTTTTTACACAATATTATTATAATTACATACATATATCATAAAACATTGCAAATTATATATAAATATTATTAGTTACATAAAATATTACAAATTAAATATAAACATTACAAGTTACTTAAAAATATTACCTTTACATATAATTACATAAAACATTAAAAATTACATATAAACATTACAAGTTATATATTAACGTTTCAAGTTATATAACAGATTATCTTTGCATGTAATTATATAAATTATATAAAACATTACCAAATATATATATAAACATTATATATCAAATAAAATATTAACTTTACATTTAATTACATAAAACATTATAAATTACATATAAATATTACTAGTTACATATAAATATTGCTAATTATATAAAACATTGATTTTACATATGTAATTATATTAAGCACTACCAATTCCATAAAAATATTACCTAATTACATATAAATTTTCCTTGACCAGGTAAATCGATTTATTTTTTTATATCTAATGATTTTATATTTCTTTTGTTGATTTTTTTTTTCTCTTTTCTATTACCTACGTACAACTACCATGAATTCCAATAGCTAAACTATTGGAATTTGAGTTACAGATAAAAGGGTAGTTTATTCTTATTTTATGTATATTTTCTAACCTCTTACCTCGATATTTAGTTTCGAGCATTTTATGTTAATGATGTTAGTCTTAGTACATTGAGAATATGAAAATTTAAATAAATTTCATCGCAAAATATAAATGTATAATTATATAACAAAATAAAGAATTTGATGAAATCAAGGATAAAAGTAAATCTTCGACTGTTTTTTTTCAGGACAGAAATTAGTAGAAAAGTAAAAGAATGGTTATAAAATGAAAAAGAAGCAGACAAAAATTAAAACATTTCATACTCATAATTAAGAATCTATGTATACATACAAACAAATTCAAAATAAAGTGGATATGAAGGCAATGTCAAATTTCAAGGTTCATGTCATTGTCAAGATTCCCTCAAACAAAGCAATATTTGGGTTAATTATATGGTACATTCGTAATTTTCATGTAATAATTTTATTTTTTATTCACAATATTTAAACTTTAATTTTTCAATCATGATCTTAATTTTAAAAAAGTTTCAAATACTTATTTTTTATTTATCATCTTTAAAATATAATAAAATTTGTTTTAGTATCGTGTCTGATGGGTGAGTGATGGTTTTTCTTTTTATGTAAATATTTGCATACATTAAAGAAAATAAAATTATTGTATTTTGCTTCATATTCGTACTAAATTTACCTATCATTTTCTCATTTCGTGCACTTTTAAAGAATTTCTTGTTTAAAATTTCCGCTTTTTTTTTTTTTTTTTTATAATTTTCTAGTATTAATAATTATCATTTTCTGTTTTTCTAAAACTAATATTAGTCTATAAAATGGGTCAAACTGGCAGTGATTATTGAATAATGTTTTGATGGCAAAATGCTATAATTCTCTTTTATAGGGTTACAAATTGTTCTAAAATAACAACAAGGTTTATATACTTCTCACTAGGTGTGATTGAGCCAAGCCAAACCTAAAGTTAGAAGTTCAAGTTTAAGTTTTGCTCTAAACTTGTGATTGAAATTTAGCTCGAGTTTGATTGAATTTCATTTTTATTGCTTGGTCTTAATTTGAGGTGAAAATTGAACTAAACAATCTTGCTTGGTTAAGTTCATTTACCTATAAAAAGGGACTTTATTCTCATGTTTTAATTTAGACTCGATTACTTGTACTCAGCTCAAGCTTGAGTTGAGATTTTTAATTACAAACTGAAAATAATAAAGATATATATTAAAAATTAAAAATCTCATTTAGCTCCCGAATCACTCGAGTTGGATATAAAAATAATCAAACTCAATTAAGTCAATAACTTGAATAGCTGTACGTTTGATGTTTATAAGATAAGATGTGCCAAACAAGTAGTGGTTATAAAAAATAATAGGATACATAGGTAAATTTGCCACTATACTAAATGCGATTATTGAAATGTGCCACTATAGTTTATTTTAATTGATATTTACTATTATATTTTTGGGTTAAATGCAAATTTGTCTCTATAGTTTAACTAAATATTGAATTTTGCTATTTTAATTTTATTTGATTGAAGTTTGCAAATAATTTTTTTTTGGTTGAATTTTATCACTCAACTTTGATTTTATATAATTTTAACACAATTTTTAATAAAAAATACATCAAATATTTTATTTAAATAATTAAGGTTTAATAAATTAATTAATAAAGGGTTAAAAAAAAACTACAATTTAGCTTTTTAAAAATAAAATTTTTGTGTTAATTTTTAACTTACGTAAATTAATTTTACCTTTAAATCTTAAAAAATTGAAGTTGAGTAGTAAAATACAATCAAAGATTAAAGTTTATTAGTAAAAATCAATCATAATATAGTGATAAATTTACCTTAATATCAAAATTATAATTGCAAATTTATTTATGTCTTTTTTCACTTTTCAAATCCGATTCAAAGTGATTTAAAATTTTATTTTAACATTTCAGAAACTTTTTAATCGTCGATCAAACTCGTGGTGTCAAATTACTACAAAGGTTGACCAAAAATACACATTGATCACAATACAAAAAAATGGCTCTCCACAATGGAGAGAGAGAGGATTTTTCTCTCATGAATGATAAACCATTTTAAGTTAGGCAAATGTCTTACATATAACGTCTATCAAGTATCAGAAGCGCCAAGCAAGTTGAAGCTAGTTTCATCGATAATTTTTTATCAGGCAGATGCAGCAATTTTTTACATGTTACGTCACACTGCACACACAAAAAAAAAAGATAATTAATTAAAATATGAGATGATATAAAAAATATCTCAAATACAATATGATATTTGAATGTATTAAAATTTATATAAAACGAATTATTAACGTATCAATATTTATATAAATATATAATAATTTAAACACAATAATAATATAAAAATAATAAAAATATTATAAAAATACATAAATTACTAAGTCTACACGAGGGTGCCTGACATCATACTTGCTTTCAAGAGAGCAATAGTTACTTCTTTAGTTTTTGCCTTTTATTTTAACCTTTAACCTTAATTATTAAATTATTTTTTTCATGTATAAAGGAAAGATGAAAGAAATGAATTTTCATTTATAAAAGTGAGTATGTTTGATAAATTAAAATTAAAGAAAAATATTACTTCTGTATACACATGCAATCAAAAGTGAAAAACCAAAG
>JBBYHK010010566.1:0-11638 GCA_038382065.1 Adansonia grandidieri | reverse complement strand
AAGATAAATGAGTCCTCTTTTGACAAAAAGACAAGGCTGGGCAAGAATAAAGAAGAACCTCAATCTATTAACTATGCTAGCCAATCGTACTACCAAGCACCTCTACCCTTAGGGCCTTTCTATTCTACTCTTTCTTCCTTGCACCATAAGCCACCGATTCTGTGGAGTAGTAACCTTCCATTACCTATCCAACCTAAAACCAACTAAAGGCCACTACATGCTAGATAGACCAAAAAACCAACCAAACAAGATCGTAGTACGACCCTATCCTTACCACCTATAAATAGTTGTATCCCAAGCTTTTAGAAGCCTAACTAGTGGCCTCCATTTACATCAAGCCTTAGGAATACCCATTCCCCAGATGGTATGATTCGAATTCCCAATGTGAGTACCATGCTAGCATAATAGGTGATTCTATCAAAACCTACTTGATCTTCAAGAAAAAGGTCCAAAATCTCATCAATGCTTGTATCCTATAATTCGACAATAAGCTAGAACCTAATGTTGTAACAAATCCCCTTTCGATCCACACTAAACCCAAGGTTAATGCCCTGATTTTTGAGAAGCCATAATGGGTAAAGACAAGAATCAAAGAGGTTGAAACCTTGATAGAGAAAGTCTGGGCCATTTTGACTGAAGTAGGATCGATTAGCCAAAGCTAGAAAATACTAGAAAATGAGGTGGACTCTAAATCCAATTTCTGCAAGTTCCTTTTAACCCGAGGACATATTGTACAAATCTAACTAAACTTTGCAGTCATAATCCAAAAGATGATGGATAACAGCAAAATTGAATTTTATGAGGAGTTTAATTTGGAGGAAGAGAAGGTGGGTTTTTAAGAACTTTCTTACATTTCTATTTCTATTGTCCTACCAAGCAATGCATGCCTAAAGATGTTAAAGATAGAAGATATCTATCTACCACATCAAATTGACTAAACATGTTATAAAATTGTGAGAATCGATTAGACCATCATAACTTTTGAAGGTTGATCAAGTTTATAGATCCTTTTGAAGCTATAAATAGATTACTTAAATCATCAAAAATAAATTTTGAAAATGCAATCTATCCTTAATTAAGAACAACTTAATAAAAATTAAACTCAAGAAAAAAATGCATATTAGTGATGTTGGAGCTCTCAGCCATAATGAATACTTCACAAAATTAAAAAAAAATTGCTAGAAAGCAATTGTTAATTGATCAAATGCTTGAAGTTTAAATGGCTAATTAGTCAAGGAGTTGAAAAAAATATTGTTCATAAAGAGCTCTTAACAAATACGAAGCTAACAGCCACGTGCACTATTAGTAGAATGCTGGACTTTTAATTCTAATATCCAAAAATCAAACCCAACAACACCTATTATAAAAAAATACAGAAGAAAGATCATGAAAGATTAAACTGAGTTCTTTAAGTCTTTGCATTGAGAGTGTTGAACTTGTTTTTGGTGACTTCATTTATTTAACACAGCAAAGGTCTACAATAATTGCTTACATCAACTTAGGAAGTTCCGTACTGATATTGGACTAAGCAACAGATACCCCACTATTTAAGCTTAAGATCAGATTAGCTACCAAATCTCCATTTTCCTAATTTTGGGCCACCCACTTACTCTAACTGGCTTTGCCAAGTATAGTTTTTTGACTACTCAAATAGAGGCTAAGTGGCTGACTACGATAACTAATGCCACTCATTCAGCAAGCCTTTCATACATCAATGGCTGACAGTTATTTATATATATATACACACATATACACAAAGGTTGCAACAATTTATTTTATTTATTATTTGCCTCATTAGCCACATGTCGTCTTCCTATAAGCTTATCATCTGCAAGTAGTTAGTGTTATTGGAATCCACTTGAAAAGCTCAAGCTTGCTAAAAATCTACCTTTTGCATAAAATTATAACTGTAGGATTTGAGGTAGAGAGACGAACTAACTATACAGCACATATGGCAACAAGACAAACATAAACATACACTCACTTCTTTTATCATTAATTTCTAAATGATGCTATCTATGCTTGTATCATTTATGGCAACTTTGATTTAAGACATGGGAAGAGCAATGGAAAACCTTTTTTGTTTCTCCCTTTCCTTTGGCAATGCCCTACAAGCCTATGCCATCAAAAGGGAAAGCCGATGTTTGTCCATCTAGGCAAATAAATCTGGTGCAGCTAATCAAACTTATCGACACTACTGGCACATTAGACAAATGGTGGTTGACTAGACATTTGCAAAGGTGCTATATTCCAATGGCCAGAATTGTCATAGTTTTTGCAAGAGCTGTTTGGATCTGGAAGTAAACCCTTTGCCTTTTCTACTTCGTTCAATACTGCTACCACTTCCCAATCTCTTCGAGCTCCCCATCTTACTGTAGGCACCATGAGTGTCCATATCTGACAACCATTTTCTAGAGCTTAAACTAAATTCTCAAAGTAATTTTTTGCCACACTATTTTCAAAAAGTTCATATCACTAATTAATTAGATAAAAATGTCTTGCCCAACCAATGAAAAAAAAACAAAGGATATGAGAAAACACTTTTCTAAGAAGTTAGATTAAAAGATAGCCATCTGTTTCCAACACAATGGATTCTTTCCACCACAGCCCAAGTTGACATTAATAAAACTTCATGGAATGACTATCAAATTCCACTCGTGTCCTATTTCATAAAGAATTTAGATGGTACATATATTTTAAATGCAAATTACCTCGTTAACACAACAAGTTTGGTCTGAAAATCATTAAAATCTTCTAATGGCCCCTCTATCGCTAAGACTAGCTTAAACAAATCATTAGAGCTATGACGAAAATGATGACGTAATAAAAGATTCTTCGATGTGTCAAGTGGCCCTAGAAAGATGCTCAGATAAGGCTTGATGTGACAAAAGGATGCTCAGATAAAGGCTAAAACCTGCCGTTTCCTAAAAGTTGTCGCTCCAAAGAAAGAGGCTCTCCTATCACTATATAAACCCATACAACTACTTGTAACATAAGTTTTGCTTAAGTTTTGCTTGAACTTCTGAGTCTCTTTTTAATCATAAGTTTTTTTTTCCATATTTCTTTAAATTTTTTGATATTTCAATAAGATAATGATATTTTTATATCTCTCTATTGTTCTTATTTCCTTTAATGGTTTAGTGAATTCTGAGAGATAGTATTTTATTTTGGTGAGAGGTCTTAATCCCAAAGCCAAAAAGCCAACTTGTTCTACAGCTACTTTTAGCTCTTCTCTTAATCAAAAAAAGCTTGATTTGTTCTTTTAAGTTTATGGGGTGTGCCGATTATTGTAGAAAGCTACAACCCCTGTGTGTTGGGGTAGCTGAAGAAGGTTCTATTGAACCAAGAACCAGAACATACCGGGTAGCCGGTATTAAGGTTTGTTTCTTGAAGAATACATTTCAAGAAAATCCTAAGTGGCTTAGAAGCGGAAGGTGATGGACCCTCCATCACGTAAAATACTATCCCTCTACTTCCTCAACCTCTAAAAGGAAATATTTAATCATATGAAAGATAGAAAATTATTACTTGAGAAATATAAAAGATGTTTATGGTTAAAAAAAGCCTCTCAATTGTATATTAAAGAAAATAACCTCATAAAAAATGAATTATATAATAACTTTAGTGTTAAAGATATGCTTATAACTCAATATGTTGTTATCACTAGACCATGCTATGAGATTACCTTTGGTTGAATATTATTTGAATAGAGTAAAGAGATGGACCATAGAATTATTAACTATTTATAAAGATATTTAAGATCCTTGTAAATTACAAACCCGTATCTCCGGTTATTGAGATTGTCTAAATAAAATAATTTCGCAAAAATATTTTTTAGACGATCACGAGAATGGTATCAGAGCCTTATCTCACAAACATATGATAAATAAACTTGAAAAAGTAGATTTTCATAGTTGTTATAAGTTGATTAATAATATTCCTATTATTGAAGTCTATTATTATCCAATTCATATAACAAATATACCTTTAAATACATAATTAGAAAGACATAAAGCCGCTTTATATTTACAAAAGTTGTGTAAGAAATATATCGAAGATGATAGATGTCGCTGCCATGGATTATTAATGATTCAAAGATTTATCTGGATAAATGGAAAAGCTATACCTTTGAAAGAATATTTATTAGAAGAAATTAAAGAAAAACTTATACAGTTGATATAACCATTATCATTATTATTTCAATTATATTTATGATTTTACTTGTGATTATATTGATTTGTTGTGCTACACGTGAAGTACGAGTTTAAATACTGCTGAGAATATTGCTTCTAGACTAATATCTTGTATACGTGATATAGAGCAGGAGACTAATGAATTAACTTTGATAATAAATTGATTAAGAGATTACCATGCTCAAATGACAGTTTGCTGTGCTATACGTGAAGCATGAGTTTAAATACTACTGAGAATATTGCTGCTAGACTGATATCTTGTATACGTGATATAGAGCAAGAGAATAATGAATTAACTTTGATAATAAATTGATTAAGAGATTACCATGCTCAGATGATAGAAGAATGGTTAGCTCAAATGGCTAATAATAATATAAACTTAAAACTTAGAAATCTATTAGATAGAGATTATTTTACTAGACATTTAATAGTAACCGGATTAATAGATGCTATAACCACTACTAGAGAAGAACGAAGATAAGATCCCAGAGAGTATACTGTCTGTACAAAAGATAAAACCTAACAGGTTACTTATAAATAGTTATCGAGTAGAAAGAAACCCTTTATACGGTAGATTTCAACCTTTTGATTTGATAAATGATGCAGATGCTTAGGGAAATAATCAATTAAATTGGACTAATCTTTTCTTAATAAATCAATTTTATAGACCTGTAAAGAATCAAGAAGAATTAGATAGGATATTAAACGTAAAAACAATTAATCAGGAAATAATAAATGAATTAAAGAGAATAGAAGAAAAGCTCGATGACCAATATAAAGAAATAAAAGATAGGTTAAGAATAATTCAAAATAGAGATGATCTAGAAAGAATAAAAGGTGACATTAAAAATATACTTAATAATAATAACCTAATAAAAAAGATAGAGGATGTTAGCATAGAATAAAAAGATTAGAAGTTATTCTAAATAGGATACTATCAAAACTAGATCCTACGGATATAAACTTACAAATATGACTTCTACAAGTACAAATACAAGATATACTGAAAAGCCCTTAGAAGGATTAAAAGAGAATTTTGACTATATACAAGAAATAATTATCGATAGTCACAACCTCTTTCGAGAACTTAAGGCATTAATAAATAAGATTGATCAAACTAGAACACCTAGACAGAGAGCAAGTAGAGGAAGATATATCCCATACTATGAATTAAAAAGAGAACCTGGTAAAACTCCCTCTATAAAAGCTAAAGAAAAAGCTGATTCAGAATGGATGATATAAAATTAACTTAGAGAATGATAGATAGCTTGGATAATGAAGATATAGAATATTTAACAAAAGAATTAGGAAGATTACACCTAAAAATGAATACCCCTCCTATAGCAGAACCTAAACCAGATGCATAAGACCTAACAACTCCTCCTACGGCTACTCTGCCTATGGAAGGACCTGGAAAATCGAATGCTACAGTTGAAAGATGATGTAGAGCTAGAAATAAGGATACACCTGGAAGAAAGAATCCTTATAAATATATATCCTCAGGATTAGTTAAGAAACGAATGGATATAGCTGGATTGAATATAGATGGAATATATTTAGATCTTGATTATGTTGTAGAAATAGATGAAGCCATAACTCTTTGGACTAAGTCTATGATGAATGCTACCTCTAATAATGATTTCGAAGTAGATGATATGAGAATTATTATAAAGATAAGTTTCATGGGAATAGTTCAATATTGGTAGGAAGGATTGACCACCTCAAAAGTAAACAAAATAGAAGTCGCTAATACTACTAGAGATTTGATAAGAAATTTTGATATTACATTAAGAGAAGAATTTTTAGGAGAAAATTGGATTGCTAGAAGAACAGAAGAAATGAAGTCTATTAAGCAAAAACATAAAGCTATTCTGTCTAATATAAAACTTAAAAGTATGTGCTGTATAGAAGAATATATTTGCCAATATAGTCAACATTACTATAAACAATATGATGAAACACCAAAATGTAATGTATATATTTTATCAAAACTGCCCTTATCCTTATAATAGTTTGTTGATTAAAGCCTATGAAAGATATAGAAAAGAAAATAATATAACACAAGGTAGTTTTAGATTAAGAATGAAGTTTATGAGAGATAAAGTTGCCTCATGGTGTATAGATGCTCAAATCTATAAGGTTAGCTATTAGAATTTTAAGAGAGGATTATGTTGTGAAACCAACAGACCTCTTGGTATATGTGGAAAAAAAGATAGGCAAAAACATAAAAGATATAAGAAACATAGCAATTTTTTGATATTTCAATAAGATAATGATATTTTCATATCTTTTGAGTGTTCTTATTTCTTTTAATGGTTGAGTGAATTCTAAGAGATAGTATTTTATTTTGGTGAGAGATCTTAATCCCAAAGCCAAAAAGCCAACTTGTTCTACAGCTACTTTCGGCTCTTTTCTTAATCGAAGAAAGCTCAATTTGTTCTTTTGAGTTTAAAGGGTATGCCGATTATTGTAGAAAGCTACAACCTCTGTGTGTTGGGGTAGCTGAAGAAGATTCTATTGAACCGAGAACTAGAGAGTGCCAGATCGCCTGTATTAAGGTTTGTTTCTTGAAGAATTCATTTCAAGAAAATCCTAGGTGGCTTGGAAGCGAAAAGTGATGGACCCTCCATCAGGTAAAATACTATCCCTCTACTTTTTCAACCTATAAAAGGAATTATTTGATCATATGGAAGATATTTGATATACGGTTGAGCTAATATAGGTAACTGTAAAGTCGTTCCACACTTAGCTTCTAATTATACATAGGTACTCGTCTAAGTATAAGAATTAAATATTTGTAAGAAATTATTTCCAAGCAACATATCATATCTGAGCATTTCAACAATAAATAATGGAGGTACTTTTATATGATAATTTTGTAAAAGCAACAAAGGGTATGGTATTCCTCTAACTAATTTATGTTCTCTTTCTCCTATATCTACACCTATTCTTATAGGTAATTCTTTAATATATTTTTTTGGATATATTCCTGGTTTTATCAAACATAATCTTGATCCATTATCAATCATAGCACATAATTTTATTGGTTTGTATACTTTAATAACTATTCAAACTTCTATAATACATTAATCATTTTCTAATTATTACTGTATTACCATCTATGGTTAAAGTAATTTTATCAGCTTCTATCTTATAAAGCCTACAATTATCTAGGAAATTCATTCCTAATAATAATTCAAAATCTCTATAGGAGTATTTCTTATCAGAGACTATTAATCTAATTATCATTTTTCTTTCTTGAATTCTTGTTCTTACATCACATGCATGAGTGCAATGATGTTCATTATTAGAGAAATCTTTGAATGTGGCTATCTCGGGTAACTTTATCCTTTCAAGTAATGATACCATGTCTCTTATCACAAAATTATTTCCTGCACCAGTATCTATAAGTATTGGTGTATCATACTATTTTTCTCCAGCAAAATACTGACCATTTATTTTATATTGATTATGGTATATATCAATTTGCATATTTATTTTTGGAATACTACTATTATTTCGTATTGTTCCTTAATTATCTAATATTATAAGATCATTCATTCTTCTAGAACTTCTTATCTTAGAATAACTTCTATCTAATAATCGAGGTTTATCAGTTCTTTGAGGTATCCTTAAGCAATTATCATAGTATTCTAATTGAGATCGTCTTCTTCTTTCTACTTCTAACTTAGGTCTATCTAACATATCTACTTCTAAATTTGGTTCTCTTAAATCTTCTATTTTTACAGAGTTAGGGGCATGCGCTTCTCCTAGTTCTTTAAACAATTCTAGTATATTGATAAATTCTCTATCTTTAAAAGCTTCACGATGTATTGTCTTACTTAATCCATAGCTTACCATATAAGTAATATCATATGCAATAGAATTAGCATTTCTTATGAGATTAGTTCTTTTAAAATCTTGTATCAGGGTTAAAACATCGTTAAAAGCAACATCTCTAAGGTTTACAGCATATTTTGGGTATAAACTAAAGCTTAATCTCTGGTAGCTTAGATTTCCTATGATCATTCCTAAGGTACTCTCATTTGCTCTTCTTATTCTTCCATCTTTTAGAATCAAAGTTATAATATCTAATCCTTCTCTAAATGAAGCAGTTATCAATATATTGATTTTTCCAATATGAAACCAATTTAGTTTTTTTTTTCATCTTGTTCTTTTATTTTTCTTCTTAATTTAGAAAGGGTTATCAAAGGTATATAAACTCTATTATCAGAAAATCTTATTTGCATTGGTTCTTCCCTCGCAATTATTCATTATTCTTAATCCAAAACTATCTTGTGTTATATTATTTTCTTTTCTATATCCTTCATAGGCTTTAATCAACAAACTATTATAAGGATAAGGGTAGTTTTGATGAAATATACTAAGGTATACACTACATTCTGGTGTTTCGTCATATTGTTTATAGTAATGTTGACTATATTGGCAAATATATTCTTCCATACATCACATACTTTTAAGTTTTATATTAGACAGAATAGCTCTATGTTTTTGCTTAATATACTTCATTTCTTCTATTCTTCTAGCAATCCAATTTTCTCTTAAAAATTCTTCTCTTAATGCAATATCAAAATTTTTTATCAAATCTTTAGTAGTATCAGCGGCTTTTATTTCGTTTACTTTTGAGGTGTCAATCCTTCCCACCAATATTGAACTATTCCCATGGAACTTATCTTTATAATATTTCTCATATCATCTACTCTGAAATCATTATTTGAGGCAGCACTCATCATAGACTTAGTCCAAAGAGTTATGGCTTCGTCTATTTCTATAACACAATTAAGATCTAAATATATTCCATCTATATTCAATCCAACTATATCCATTCGTTTCTTAACTAATCCTGAGGATATATTTTTATAAGATTCTTTCTTCTAGGTGTATCCTAATTTCTAGCTCTATCTTGTCTTTCTGCAGTAGCACTAGATTCTCTAGGTCCTTTCAGGAGTAGCCATAGGAGGAGTTGTTGGGTCTTGTGCTTCTAGTTTAGGTTCTGTTGTAGGAGGGATATTCATTTTTAGGTGTAATCTTCCTAAATCTTATGTTAAATATTTTATATCTTTATTATCCTAGCTATGTATCATTCTCTCAGTTAATCTTATATTGTTCATCCTGATTCAGCTTTTTCTTTAACTTTTATAGAGGGAGTTTTACTAGGTTCTCTTTTTAATTCATAGTATAGGATATATCTTTCTCTACTTGCTCTCTGTCTAGGTGTTCTAGTTTAATCAATCTTATTTATTAATGCCTTAAGTTCTCGAAGGAGGTTGTTATTATCGATAATTATTTCTTGTATATAGTCAAAATTCTCTTTTAATCTTTCTAGGGTCTTTTTAGTATATCTTGTACCTGTACTTGTAGAAGTCATATTTGTAAGTTTATATCCGTAGGATCTAGTTTTGATAGTATCCTATTTAAAATAACTTCTAATCTTTTTATTCTATGCTCAACATCCTCTATCTTTTTTATCAGGTTATTGTTATTAAGTATATTTTTAATGTCACCTTTTATTCTTTCTAGATCATTTCTATTCTGAACTATTTTTAAGCTATCTTTTATTTTTTTATATTGGTCATCAAGCTTTTCTTCTATTCTCTTTAATTCATTTATTATTTCATGATTAATTGCTTTTACATTTAATATCCTATCTAACTCTTCTTGATTCTTTACAGGTCTATAAAATTGATTTATTAAGAAAAGATTAGTCCAATTTAATTGATTATTTCCCCAAACATCTGCATCATTTATCAAATCAAAAGGTTGAAATCTACCGTATAAAGGGTTTCTTTCTACTTGGAAATCTACCGCATAAAGGGTTTCTTTCTACTTGATAACTATTTATAGGTAACCTATTAGGTTCTATCTTTTGTACAGATAATATACTCTGTGGGATCTTATTTTCATTCATCTCTAGTAGTGGTTATAGCATCTATTAATCTAGTTACTATTAAATGTCTAGTAGAATAATCTTTATCTAATAGATTTCTAAGTTCTAGGTTTATATTATTATCAGCCATTTTATCTAACCATTCTTCTATCATCTAAGCACGGTAATCTCTTAATCGATTTATTATCAAAATTCATTAGTCTCTTGCTCTATATCACGTATACAAGATATCAGTCTAGCAGCAATATTCTCAGCAGTATTTAAACTCATGCTTCATGTATAGCACAGCAAATCAATGTAATCACAAGTAAAATTATAAATATAATTGAAATGATAATGATAATGGTCATATCAACTGTATAAGTTTTTCTTCAATTTCTTCTAATAAATATTCTTTCAAAGGTATATCTTTTCCATTTATCTAGATAAATCTTTGAATCATTAATAATCCATGGTAGTCACATCTATCATCTTCGATATATTTCTTACACAACTTTTGTAAATATAGGGCAGCTTTATATCTTTCTAATTCTGTATTTAAAGGCATATTTGATATATGAATTGGATAATAATAGAATTCAATAATAGGAATATTATTGATCAACTTATAACAACTATGAAAATCTAATTTTTCAAGTTTATTTATCATATATTTGTGAGATAAGGCTCTGATACCATTCTTGTGATCGTCTAAAGAGTCTAAAATTTTTACGAAATTATTTTATTTAGACAATCTCGATAACCGGGGATATAGGTTTATAATTTACAAGGATCTTAAATATCTTTATAAGTAATTAATAATTATATGGTCCATCTCTTTACTCGATTCAAATAATATTCAACCAAAGGTATAATCTCATAGCATGGTCTAGTGATAACAACATATTGAGTTATAGGCACATCTTCAACGCTAAAGTTATTATATAATTCATTTTTTATAAGGTTCTTTTCTTCAATATACAATTGAGAGGCTTCTTTTAACCATAAACATCTCTTATATTTCTCAAGTAATAATTTTCTATCTTCCATATGATCAAATATTTCCTTTTACAGGTTGAGAAAGTAGAGGGATAGTATTTTACCTAATGGAGGGTCCATTACCTTCCGCTTCCAAGCCACTTAGGATTTTCTCAAAATGAATACTTCAAGAAACAAACCTTAATAACGGCGATCCGGCACGCTCTGGTTCTTGGTTCAATAGAACCTTCTTCAGCTACCCCAACACACAGAGGCTGTAGCTTTCTACAATAATCGGCACACTCTATAAACTCAAAAGAACAATAAAGATTTAGAAATACAGAAAGAACTAGAGCAAGTTTCTATAAAAAATCCGTTAAGTTTATAGGATAAACATAGAACTTATGCCCATATTGAGTTAATAAATCCAAACTCAGCCTCGCCTGCCAAGACATACATGGCATGAGTAGTGCAAAGTGATGAGGAATATAAAGCCACGGCTTATAGATGGAGAGACATTACCTTGCAAGTCTTCAAAGAACTGTCTCTTAGCATGTTCATGTTCTGGTAAATAATATCC
>JBBYHK010010555.1:0-11638 GCA_038382065.1 Adansonia grandidieri | reverse complement strand
CATAATAATCTCCTTTTTTTTCATGATTGGGCATCATAAACACATTCTCCTCATTGGGATAAATCATATTGATGCTTCGGTTTCATAAGAAAAATTTTACTTCCTACCTTTTTTTACAATCAAAATTTGTCTATTAATTGGGAGAAACACGGATTTGCATAATAATGCCCTCTTTTTTGATGATTGGGCCCTGCAAACACATTCTCCTTATTGGGATAAATGATATTGATGCTTTGGTTTCATAAGAAAAACTTCACTTTCTACCACTTTTAGAATTAAAGTTCATCTGTCAATTTAGACAAACATAGACTCTCATACTAATCTCCTTTCTTTTCATTATTTGGCACCATAAGCTCGTTCTAGTTATTGGGATAATGACATTGATGCTTTGGTTTCATACAAAAAGCTTCACTTTCCACCACTTTATAGACTTAAAGTTCTTATATTAATTTGGACAAACACGGATTCACACAATAATCTCTTTTCTTTTCAGATTAGGCACCATAAACACAATCTCCTCAATAGGGTAAATGATATTGATACTTTGGTTTCGTAAGAAAAACTTCTCTTCCCACCATTTTTAGAATCAAAGTTTGTCTATCAATTGGGATAAACATGGATTCATGTTATAATCTCCTTTCTATTCATGATTAGGAACCATAAACTCATTCTTGTCATTGGGATAAATGATATTAATGCTTTAGTTTCATAAAAAAAAAGCTTTTCTTGCAACCATTTTTTAGAATCAAAGTTCGTGTGTCAAATAGGAAAAACATGGATTCACATAATAATCTCCTTTCTTTTCATGTTTGGGCACCATAAGCTCGTTTTACACATTGGGATAAATGTCATTGATGCATTGGTTTCATAAAAAAAGCTTCTCTTTGTCTCAATGTACCTAGGGGTAGACCTCGTGGATCTATGGTTGCGTTCGGCTTAAAATATTTTCCTGACTTGGAAATGTCTTCTTGATTGAGACTTTTCTTTGGCGATATGATGAGAACGAGAATGTACGGATTCTTGACTTGTGGTATAGTGAAAGGGACCATAAGATGAATTGCTCATTTTATTGGTCTCAGATGACCATCATGAAATGGCCAATGTTTGGAGTCAGCATCGATCATTTAAGGCTAGGCATGATCGGATGCCTTTTGAAAACTGTGTTTTGAGTTACGAAACTCAAAACATCGATCCCATGGTCTACATAGTACAAAGATTCATCGTTGGATTCAAGAGTTGGTTACGCACGATGAGGTATGAACCTCTTCGTAACCCCCAAAATTGGTACTTTACTAGTATGTCTTATCTCGATTTCAATTTTTTTGATCTTAACTTGTCACTATTTCAATATAACCCCTTTTAATGCATGAATCTTATGAAAATAATCCAGGTTTTGATGAAAAAGATTTAATCTCATATATGCCATGGAGAGATGGGGAATATAGAGATTTTCAATAAAAAGACCTCTAGATTTTATTTTGAAAATGGAATGTTCCACTTTAGGCACTGGAGAGATACCTACATGGAACATTACCTTTAATTTTATTTGAAATGTTTTGAAAATATGAATGCAAATAATCATCACAAACAATCATGTTAGTAAGGCAATAAATGAAGTAACATAATATGGATCATTCAATGTAATGATAAAGAAAAGGGATGGACTAATGGAATTTATCTCACAATTGGCATCAATTATCTGGGAATAACTGAATCAATAATTTTTTAGATGCATCTGGGTTTCTTGATTAAACAAGGTTCATTTGACATATTCATGAAAGTTCGAGAAGGAGAAAATTGATTATAGTTGAAAGACAGGGTTGGAGTATCCCCATAGATCACAAATAATTTTTTACAAGGATGATTTTTTAAATCTTAGCAATCATGAAAAGCGAGGTTAGAGTATCCCTTCGAAAGGTCAAGGTTAGAGTATCCCTAAAAGTGGCATATCTGATGCTTCTTTAAAAAAGTCAAGTTAGGAAAATTTAGATAAAATCTTGTGATTTAGAAGACAGGTGAGCATTGTGGCAACTTTTGGTGAAAGGAATTATTGTGAATGGGGATGGTAAAGATGTAAAATGTGTTTGTGCCTTGATATGAGCCTATAGGAGCTCAAAGCATGTTCTCGAGTCTGATCGGGGAGATATGGAGACATTCGAATGTCTCGAGATGAAATTCAGGAAAACAACTCAATTTTGATCATAACCAAAAACAGGGGATAGCATTGCACTGTCCTACTTCCCAAATTTATTCTAAATTGGTTTGAATGATTTAGAGGGTGGACAAGATGCAATAGAAAGCTAACTTAATGAGGTCAATCTAAAAATATTCCTAATAGCCCAAAAGTCACTTTCCAGGGGAATAAATTTTCAAAATTGGATCAATTTTGCTGCTAGCAGAGCCTACAAGAATCAAGGCATGTCAAAATTTAAAAAATCATTCTGGACTCATTTGGTATTGGAAAATTACAAAGGATGCCTTTTTGAAACGGGAATTTCATGGACCTTTTAGGAAAAATGTTTAAAAAATTTGGAAAAAGCATTTAGTGGGCCTGAACGGTCCAACCAGAATACATGCTCAGATTCTAGAAGTTCTAGATAATTTAGACTTGAAAAATCATAACTCTCTCATCCGGAATGATCCAGGGGTGAATAAGACATTGTTTTAAAGATAATTCATCATGCTTTGAGAGAAAAATATCAAAAAATTCATGAAAAATCGTTTAGGATTTTAAATTAATTTTTCAATTTGCAATAGTTGTGCTACTAGCTGGGGACAAAGCAAAGCAAGGGATATCTCTCATTTTTTTTAATGTCTACGGGTTCAAACTCGAGTTATTGACATTCAAACATCTATGACTGAAGGGAAAGAGTGGCATGAGAGTCGCAAACTTATTTGCACAGCCTCAGAGTTGTTTGGGATGATAAAATTGCCCGTTGATCATACCACTCAAGGTTTTGACTAAAAAAAAAGGCACAAACATTTAGGGAATAATTGTAAGACCATTTTTGTTTTTAAAATCAGAAGATTTAAATTCGTTTAACTAAGATTTTAGAGTTGGAAACATTAATTTTCCCCAAGATATTTTGCTAACTTTAAGGAAAACGCTAAGTCCATGCTAATCGTCATTGGTTAAGGTTAACATGCTTGGCTTGGGGGGGTTTTGAAAATCAGTTTTTGATAGGCATCAAACATGCATCTTGACAAGGGGAAGACAACAAACATACAAGGGGATGGCACATAACATGAATGGGGATGCTAACTTTACCAATGGTTTGGACAAAAAAAGTGTTATGCATTGTGACAAGAAAATGTTATGGATGCTGAAAATGGCAATGATTCATGTAAGTTAATGTATAAATGTGCTTGAAATGTGTTATGCTAATGATTCATACATGGATTAAGGATAATAAGATGCATGGATATGACATAAAATGCATAAGTAAGTGCTATTAAAATAATGAGGTTGAAATGAGGCATTGCACATCAAAGGGGCATTAAGGCATCCAAATCCTAAACTACCACAACCAAAAGCCACAATACTGTATGATAATCCTAAGAGGGTGATGGAAACATGGAGAGCTCACTAAAATGATGAAGATGCTAAAAAACAAAAAATGTAAGTGATAAAGTAGGAAGCTATACCAAAAAAACTTCTATTTCCAGCCATGGAGAGCTCACTAAAATGATGAAGATGCTAAAAAACAAAAAATGTAAGTGATAAAGTAGGAAGCTATACCAAAAAAACTTCTATTTTCAGCCAAACAATTCGAGCAGCAGAGATGGCTTGAATTTCCTTCTCTTCCTTGTTGTTAATAAGCAAGAAAAAGAGAGAAACAATGAGGTTTGGTTCTGGTATGGATGAGGGTGATTTTTAGAATGTGTAGTGGTTGAAAGTGCGTGTTTTAGGGCTATTTTTGGGTGGTGAGTGGAGGGCTACGGGATTTGGTTTTCTTGGTGTAGGAATGTGTTCTGGAAGTTGAAAATGAGCTAGAATCTAACCTTTTTTAGTTGAGGTAGAAGTGGTCCATTTATACCACCATTTTGGAGGCAATTTGGAGTGTTTTTTAGTCATTTCTCAAAGGGGACAAAGTGATGTCAACATGGTGGCTATAGGGTGGCTGTAGGAGCAACTTGCTACCAATGTGATGTGCATAGGGTGGCTGATTTAAATGCTAAAATGATTTTCCAACAAATAGGGTGGCTGATGGTGATCTTGGTCAACCAACTAGGGATTAGGGTGATCATGTGATATTGACTTTTTTGATCCAATTTAGACTTCAAAAAATGTTTTGATTAATTCAAAAGTCTAAATTCATAATATGATATGTGTTTTAATCTTTCCTGATGCAAAGAAACAAGTTAAAATCGAGTTTTGGATCAATGGTGGATGAGTCAAAAATGCCCGGATCATGAAAATAGCCTGCATGTATCGATACATTGCATAATGTATTGATACATTGCATAATGTATTGATACATTTGGTCCAAAAACCTTGATGGTATCGATACAATGAACATTGTGTCGATACAATGATCATTGTATCGATACTATGAACCACTGTATGGATACATTTCTTTACAGAATGCATGTTTTGGTCTTGGCATGGCCTAGTATTGATATATGAGGTCCTGTATCGATACATACAGAGGCTCATGTATCGATACATCTACATGTTGTATCGATACAAATAAGGACATTTCAAATTTTTGGATCGTTGGAGCATTGTATCGATACATGAGAACAATGTATTGGTACATTCAAGTAAAATTGTGAATTTTCTCATATCTTTTGTCCCTGGACACCTTAAGCTATGCTATTTTGATGCCACATCTTTGCATTTACCTTTGGTATGATCCCTAGGCCTTCTTGACCTCCTTAAAATACCTTTGGTATCATCGCCCCCTCTCACGTCCATGCTCCCTAATAGAACATGCAAGAATGCAAAGTTGTTTGCCCCTAAAAAGATATCCTTCATGTCTATAGAACTTATCAGATGCAGCATGTTCACAAGCTTGATATACATTAGCAAAATCAGCATCATCAACATACAACTCTTTCAAATGCTTAAATCCAAGTAACTTAGAAGTAAGCATAGAAATCAAAGCATATCTTCTTGATAGTGCATCAGCCATAACATTTTCTTTACCTTGCTTGTATTTTATCACATATGAAAATGTTTCAAGATACTCTACCCAACTTGCATGCCTTTTGCTCAATTTCCCTTGTCCCTTTAAGTACTTGAGAAATTGATGATCAATATGTATCACAAACTCTTTAGGTAGCAAGTAATGTTCCCACACTTCAAGAGCTCTCACCAAGGCATAAAGCTCCTTATCATAAGTGGAGTAGTTCAAAACTAATCCACTTAACATTTCATTGAAATATGCTATGGGACAATTCTTTTACTTCAAAACAGCCCCTATACCAATCCCAGAAGCATTACATTCAATTTCAAAAGTCTTGGAAAAATTAGGCAAACATAAAATAAGTGTAGTACATAACTTTTCCTTTAAGGTATTAAATGCATTTTCCTATTCTTTCTCCCATCTAAAACCAACATTTTTCTTAATGATTTCATTCAATGGGGTAGTGATTATAGAGAAACCTCTAACAAATCGCCTATAAAAACTTGCTAAACTGTGGAAACTCCTAACCTCACTAGCTGACTTAGGTGTTGGTCATTCTTGAATAGCTTTCACCTTTTCAGTGTCAACCTTAATTCCCTTATAACTCACCACAAAACCTAAGAAGATAACTTTATCCATGCAAAATGAACACTTCTTAAGGTTTGCATACAACTTTTCTTTCCTAAGCACATCCAAAATAGCCTTAACATGCATAATATGTTCATCTAAGTTCTTACTATAAATCAATATGTCATCAAAGTAAACACCCATAAATTTTCCAAGGAACTCACGCAAAACATGATTCATTAAGCGCATAAAAGTACTAGGTGCATTAGATAAGCCAAAAGGCATAACCAACCACTCATACAATCCATATTTTGTCTTAAATGCAATTTTCCATTCATCACCTTCTTTTATCCTAATTTGATGATAGCCACTTTTTAAATCAATTTGGTGAATATGCAGGCACTATGCAACTCATCTAGCATATCATCTAGCCTAGGAATAGGATAGTGATACTTTATAGTGATCTTGTTGACCACTCTACAATCCACACACATCTTCCAAGTTTTATCTTTCTTTGGCACTAAAAGAACTGGCGCTGCATAAGGACTCATGCTCTCCCTCACATATCCCTTTTTAAGCAATTCATCCACTTACCTTTATAGTTCCTTTGTCTCCTCTGGATTGCTTCGGTAAGTTGGACGATTAGGAATTTGAGCTCTTGGTACAAAGTTAATTTGGTGCTTAATCCTTCTCAAATATGGTAACTCATGGGGTACCTCTTTAGGAAAAACATCATCATAATCCTACAACAAAGTCACAAACACACTAGGCAAATTTGGGTCAAGGTCAGTGTTAGTAAATAACGTTTCCTTAAACCGAATCAATATTAAAGCTCTCTTGCCTAAGTAAGCACTTTTTAACTCTCTTTCTTTTGCATAAAAACATGGTTGTGTATTAACCTTTTCACTTCTCTCAATTTCTTTTTGCTTACTTTTCACATTCTTTTCTTTCTTTTCACTCACTAACTTCTTCTCTCCTGCACATCCCATTTCTTTTTCTCACTTGTGCAATCACTTACCACCCTTTAATTTTATTCTTTTCTCTCATGGTCTCTTTTCTCTCTTCTTTTTTTTTTACCTTGTTACCTGAATCCCCTCTTGATGATTGTTGAATTTTCAATTGTTCAAGGTATGCTTCTTTGGGTGATAAAGGAGCAAGGGTAATTTTTTGCCCATTATGCATAAAAGAATACCTATTCATGTACCCATCATGCATAACACACCTATCGAATTGCCATGGCCTACCTAACAATATATGACTAGCTTGTATAAGCACAACATCACAAACAACTTCATCAACATATCTACCAATAGAGAATGCAACAACTACGTGCTTAGTAACTTTGACTTCACCACTATCATTCAACCATTATAGTCTATATAGGTTAGGGTGTTTGTCACATTTCAGCCCCAACTTCTCTACCAAAGTAGTACTAGCTACATTAGTGCAACTACCCCTATCTATGATCATGCTACAAACTTTCCCACCTACCAAGCATCTAGTGTGAAACAGGTTCTCCCTTTGTTCCAAGCTATCTTCCTTCACATTCAAGTTCAATGCATGCTTAGCAACTAAGATTCACCCTTACCAGCAATTCAACACTCTCATCAATATCAAAACAATCTTCTAAAGGTAGCATACTCAAATCACTACCATCAGACTTATTACCTCCATCAGACTCAAAAACAATATCATCACCCCTAATAAACATAGTCTTTTTATTAGGATAAACAGATGTATAATGACCATGCCCTTGACATTTAAAGCACTTAATATCCCTATGTTTAAAGGGTTTAAAAGATGTATTAGTAGTACCTTTTTAAATTGAAGTACTCTTCTCCTTGCCTTTGTTTGTTTCATTGCCTTTTTCCTTGGAATCTGAATAGTGGTCCCTCTTTTTATCTTCATTTTTGCTCCATTTTGGACTCCATTTGCTGCTAGAATTTGAGAAAGACTTGGCTGCCCTTTTTTGTTTTTGTTGCTTCTCCAACTTCATGGCAATGTTCACTAGGTCCTTTATCTCTACATAATGTTGCAACTCAACCACATCAGTAATTTCCCTATTCAAACCACCTATGAACCGAGCAATTGTCACCTCTTCCTCCTCTTCTATGTTAGCTTTAATAAATAGCATCTCCATCTCTTTGTGATAATCTTCTACCAATCTAGATCCTTATGTGAGTCTATGTAATTGCTAATGCAACTCTCTATAATAATAAGATGGCACAAACCTTTTTTTCATCACTATTTTCATCTCTTCCCAAGTGGATATAGATGGTTCCATGTTTCTCTTATTCTTTGTCAATTTATCCCACCAAATTAGTGCATAATCAGAGAATTCCACTTCTACTAATCTCACTTTCTTATCTTCAAAATTGCTATGACAAGCAAAAATCGTGTCCACCTTTCTTTCCCACTCTAAGTACACTTCAGCATCATTCCTACCTTTGAAGGGTGGAATTTTCATCTTAATGGCATTAACGTTGCTATCTTTTCTCTCCATTCTTTCTTCCCTTCTTTCTTTAGCCCTCACGGATTACACTTTATCTTCATACTTATCATACATTCTCCCCAGCTCTTTCTCCTTATTCCTATAACTGTCAATTGATCTACTACGATTTTGGATTCTACTGGCTTCATTAATTCTTTCATCCATCCCATCCATCCTAGTAGATAACTTCTTGAACTCACTCATGAATGCCTTATACATCAATTTTAGATCAGGCATAATTTCATCCTCCCTCTCATGCAATGTTTCCTTTTCATATCTAATTTGGGCCATTCTTAAAACCAAAAGCTGCAAGAAAATGGTTAGCAATAAAAAGAACCTTACAATTCACTCCCTTACGTGTTTCACTCAAAAGATAGCACTCGTGTTTCACTCAAAATTGGCTTTTACCCTCTTTTAAGCTTTCACACTCAAGCTTGCTATCCTCTTAATCAAAGTAATTCACAAACAGCAAATTAAAACTAGGAATGCAATGAAAAACCTAACAAAAAAGATAGGCACAAAACTAGAAGCAAGAATACCAAAATGAAGAAAGACGAATTTAATTCCTCTTTCTTTTACTCGAGCAATTGATCTATTTTTTATTTTATTATTATTATTATTTTTTGAATTTTATATGATAGCTAGGGTAGTAAATCACTCAAAGAACAAATATGAGAAAAAGAAAAGACAAGAAAAACTCAAAAACAAGATGAACCCAACAAGATAAATAAGAATTTATTCTAGTCCAAGCTCTGATGCTAAATGATGCAGAACCCAAAGGCTAAAGAACCCAAAACCCCTTAAACATATAGTTTGACAAGAACATGAACAAGAAGAAATTCCTAACCCTAATGAACCCTCAATCAATTATATAAATGGAAACGCATGTCGCAACATACCCCAGGGTAGATCCTCAAGGATCTATGAATGCGTACAACTTAAAATATTTTTCTGGCTTAGAATGTCTTCTTGATCGAGACTTTTCCTTTGGTGATGTGATGAAAATGAGAATGTATGGATTTTTAACTTATGGTATAGTGAGGGGGACCATAAGATGAATTGCTTATCTTATTAGTCTCGGATGACCATCGCAAAATGGCCAACACTTGGAGTCACCACCGATCATTTCAGGCTAGGCATGACCGGATGCCTATTGAAACCTATGTTTTGAGTTACAAAACTCAAAACGATCCTGTGGTCTATGTAGTGCAAAGATTCGCTATTTGGGTTCAAGAGTTGGTTACGTGCGATGAGGTACAAACCTCTTCGTGATGCCTAAAATCGATACCTTACTAGCTATGTCTTATCTTGGTTTCAATTCTTTCGATTATAGCTTGTCATTATTTCGATATAACCCCATTTAGTGCATGAATCTTGTAAAAATAGTCCAGGTTTTGATGAAAAACATTTAATCTCACATATTCCCCGGAAAGATAGGGAATATAGAGATTTATGATAAAAATGACCTCTAGATTTTACTTTGAAAATGGAATGTTCCACTTAGGGCACTGGAGAGATACCCCCGTGGTATATTACCTTTAGGTTTATTTGAAATGATTGGAAAACATGAATGCAAATAATCATCACAAAGAAATCATGTTAGTAAGACAATAAATGAAGTAACATAACATGGATCATTTAATGCAATGACAAAGAAAAGGATTGGACTAATGGAATTTATCTTGCAATTGGTATCGATTATTTGGGAATTATCGAATCGATAATTTTTTAGATGCATCTAGGTTCCTTGATTAAACAAGATTTGTTTGACATATTCATAGAAGTTCAAGAATGAGAGAAAAAATTAATTGTACTTGAAAATATGGTTGGAGTATCCCTTCGGAAAGGTAGGGTTAGAGAATCCCTATGGATAACAGATAATTTTGACAAAGGAGGTTTCTTTTAATCTTGACAATTTTGAAAAGCAAGGTTAGAGTATCCCCGTGGATAACAAATCATTTTTACAAAAGAAGGTTTTTTTTTTTAATCTTGATAATTTAAAAAATAAGGTTGGAGTATCCCCTCAAAAAGGCAAGGTTGGAGTATTCCCAGAAGTGATACATTTGACACTCTTTAGAGAAGTCAAGTTAGAAAACTTAAGTTAGCAAAACCTTGTGATTTAAGGAATGTATGAGCCTTTCAACAACTTTTGGCAAAAGAAATTGCTGTGAATAAGGATGGTAAATATGCAAAATGTATTTGTTCCTTGATACGAGCCTATGGGAGGTCAAAGCATATTCTTGAGTCTAATTGGGTTAACATAGAGACATTCGAATGTCTAGAGATGAAATTCGAGAAAAAAATTGAATTTTGACCAAAATCGAAAGCAAAGGACAACATCTCGCCATCTTGCTTTCCGAATTTATTCTAAATTGGTTCGAAAGATTTAGAAGGTGGACAAGATACCATTAGAAAGGTAACTTGATAAGGGTTATCCTAAAAACATTCCCAATACCCAAAAAAGTGACTTTCTAGGGGGAATAAATTTTCAACTTCGGATTAATAGTGCTACTGGCAGAGCGTATGAGGGACAAGGTGTATCAACATTTGAAAAATCACCTTGGACTCATTTGGTATCAAAAAATTAAAACAATAACTTTTTAGAAAATAAATTTCATGAACCTTTTAGGAAAAATGTTTGAAAAATTAGGAAAAATCATTTAGTGGGCCTGAATGGCCTAACCAAAATACATGTTCAGATTCTAGAGGTTCTGGATAGTTTAGACTTGAAAAATCATAACTCTTTCATCCAAAATGATCTGGGGGTGAATCAGACATTGTTTTAAAGATAATTCGAAATGCTTTGACAAAAAAATATAAGAAAATTCATGAAAAATCGTTTAGGATTTTAAAGTAATTTTTTAATTTGCAATAGTTGTACTGCTAGTAAGGGACAAAGCAAAGCATGGGATATCTCTATTTTTTATGTCTACTAGTCCAAACCTGAGTCATTGACATTTGAGCATCTATGACTGAAGGGAAAGAGTGGCATGAGCATCACAAGCTCATTTGCACAGCCCTAGAGTAGCTTGGGGTGATGAAACAGCCCGTTGATTATACCATTCAAGGTTTTGACTCAAGAAAAAGGCATAAACATTTAGGGAATAATTGTAAGGCCATTTTCATTTCAAAATCAGAAGATTTGAGCTTGTTTAACTAAGATTCCAGATTTGGAAAACTTAATTTTCCCAAGATATTTTGCTAGCTTTAGGAAAAATGGTGAGTCCATGCTAATACTCATTGGTTGAGGTTAACATGCTTGGCTTAGGGGGTTTCGAAAATTAATTTTTATCAGCCATCAAACATGCATTTTAACAACAAACATACAAAGGGGATCGCATATAACATGGATGGGGATGTTAATTTTACCAATGGCCTAGACAAAGAAAGTGTTATGCACTTTAACAAGAAAATGTTATGGATGCTAAAAATGACAATGATTCATGCAAGT
>JBBYHK010010503.1:0-11642 GCA_038382065.1 Adansonia grandidieri | reverse complement strand
AGAAAATATTCATAAAATAATAAAGTTTAAGTATAGGAGTTTTACGCAAAAAGATCAATTTTTAAATCGCAAAACCATTAAAATCTCAATTTTTTATTCGGATTGTAAAATTATGATTTCAATTATAAAAGCTAATTTTTTTATCCCTTTATTATTGAAATCACAATGAAATAGAGCTTTTGACTTAAAAATCTATATTAATCTTAATACTAAATGAGACCTAAATAAAATAGGCACCAACATTTAATTTCACATTAGCTAAAATTTTCTTTCCCTAGTTTTTTTTTTCTTTATCTTTTTGTTAAGATTCATTTATTTTTCCCTAGTACTTAGTAGCGACATGGAAACAACTATAACTGATTTTTCTATAAAAACTTTGATGGGTAGAACAAACAATTCGTACATTCATATTATATTTATATATTTTTATGTGTAATAATCTTATTTAAACTATTTTATATTTTTATAATTTTTGCATATTCGTATAATGTTGTTGGTGCATTTTAATTTTTTTTAATTACGGTGTAATCATATGTTATACCAAAATTGCCAAATCTATTTGGCTAAGCCTATGAATTTCTGGTTCAAAGATGTTGTTTCTCCAAAATCATAAGAAAATCTTGTACCAGGGAAAATTTTAACATCCAATAAATACATTTTCTTTTTGCTATAACTCTTGGTTATTACTTCATAAGAACAACTTCCTTTGTATACTATCAATAAGGCAAATACCAGTGACAATTTAACAGAGATTTCCATTTTCACAAGAATTTTTATAACTTAAATTATATTGAAAAAATTATTAAGATGAATTTGGTTTCACATCTTAAAAATAGTGATCCTTTTCCTTATAAAATGGATTTTATTTTCATTTTTTTGATGCATGGAGGTTTGTATTGTTACTCTATCACTTCGTTTCGGGTAATACACAAAGATTATATTGTTTCGGATTCTTCATTTTTCACTAAAATATTAACTTTTGACATTTATATTTAATACATATTTATACATAAACATTACATATCTTCTTTCAAATATATAAAAAAATCTTTTTTATAAAATTCAATATATTTAGATTAAACATGTACACGTGTCTGATAATTACCAAATAATTCTGATCATAATTGAGAGATGGGTATTCTATTTGAGCCACAGAAGCATGCATTGACTATTAAATCAAATACTCGAGTGCTAGCCAAAGCCCGAGCTATTGTTGGAATTCCTAACTTATATTACTATACTATAAAATCTAGAGGAGGAGTTTATTTACCATAGTGTAAAAGTTAATATATTTTGATAAAAAATGTATTTTTAATTGATATGATAAAAATATTAAATTAATTTAAAATTTTACGCGCATAATTATATAACTATTTTATTAAATTCAATGACCAATTTGTTAAAATATTAATTATATAAAAAATAATAAAAATACATAAAATTATTTTCAGGTAGTTTCTAGTTCATGTTATAATTGCATTCTTTCTCAGCCCATTTTACAAGAAATTTCATCACTTTTCTTGATAGAAACTTCTGATAGGTTTGAGTTTTATGATATTTGATTACTTCAACCGTATATCGTAAACTGAAATTAAGAGTCCTATACTTTACTAGTAAACTATATGGTTGTCGGAAAATTTAGTTTTCTTGCTTATAAGTAGTCACTATATAAGCACTTGAATCAAGCTTTTCATAGCCTTTAATTCGATTACATTTGTTATCGTAGTTGCGGACTCATTTTTAGTTGTATTGCACTTGTCTATCGTGGTTGTGAGAGTAATAGATGTTTATCGTGATATGTACTTGGTGCTCAAGCATGCCATCGGCACTAGCGGGCTTCGGTGCTCTTGAGCACCATCAACGTCAACTAGACTTAATGCTAGAGCACCAGTAGGCACCCAGTTGAGCTTGGTGTTCAAGCACCATCGAACACCAGCTGGATCGAAATAGCAAAAGCGAACGTTATTTCTATGAAACTTTAAGTTATACTACTCTAACTCTTAGTTGTTTTTCTTTTTTTTTAAGTATTCATATTTAATATTTTTATGAAACACGTATTAAGTTATGGGTACGACGAACATATGACTTTTTAAGAATACTCTGAATCTATTCAACGGTCGGACAACTTACACGGTCCAACAAGCCTATCCTTGAGTATATTATTTTAATTCAGGCCAGCCTAATCTAAGTCCGAATTATTATTTAATTAAAAAAAATTTTATTTAAATTTAATTATAAAAATATTTTTTTATATTTTATTTTTTTGCAAAGTAATTTGATCTTACAGATATAGCCAAATTTGGGTTTAGGTAAGGTATTTAAAAATTTTCGGGCCATAGCTTGACCCATGAATACCTCTAAAACCCTCTAAATCCATGAAAAACTTAGAAAAAATAGAATATACTTGTGTCATAGATATCGTGTCCAAGCTGAGGTTTGAATCATTATTTAAATAATAAAAAATTATCTAAATTCAATTATAAAAATATAAAAATATTTTTTATTATTTTATATTTTTTGCAAAGTAATTCGATTTTATAGGCGTAGCCAAATTTAAGTCTACTAAAAAATTTAAAAACTTTTGAACGAACACACTCTAAATACATAGAAAAATTTTAAAAAAATAAAATATAGATAACTTAGCCCATAAAAGTTTTTTTTTTTCAACTTTTTTTTGAAGAATCTGTGAACAAAGGACTAATGGACAGCACATGTTCTTACATGTAGCTGGTATTTTATGTCTTCTTTCCTGCTCTCATTGCCTGCAGTCTTGCAAATACAATCACTATTAAGGATTTGGCAGCCTTGTGAGTTCGATTATGATCATAATTCTATTCGAATCGTACGAAAAGAATTTTATGGATGTTTTTTTTTTATTTTTTTCCCCTTCGTTTAGCTACTTGTTATCATTTGATTTCCACCTGTTTGATGAAATGTCTAGGTGGTTTATGCCAGTAAACATCATCATGTCCTGTATAATCGGTTCAGCTCTTGGATTATTACTCGTAATAATTACAAGAACTCTTCGACCCCCATGAGGCATTGTCATTGCTTGCTCTTCGGCAGGTACAGTAATTTGATCTTCAAAATCATAAAATATCATAATCTAGGATTTAAATAAAGGCTGCAATGCAACATTATGGTTATTATTTTTCAGCTTGGATTTTCTCTGTTGCCAAATTCATTGTCTATATTTATCGCAATTGATTGCAATGACATTTATTACATTTGTAATCACGATAAATGTAATGCGTTTTGCGACTGCAATTTAAATCCCACCATGCTCTAAAAGGACTGCATGTGAACCTTGTCTTACTAATAAAAAAAATAAAAAATATTTGTTAGTAAAAGTTATCGATTCTGTCTTGTTTGAAGGGGATTTGAGTTAAAGATTGATAACATTTAGTGGACTGAGCTGTCTTTGTCTGAACTTAACATATTCGTGGAACAAGGAAAAAATAGAAACAAAATCATAATGGTAATAATAGCCCAGATGTTGCAATTTCTGAATGTCCTGTCATATCTCTTGTTTTTTGTTATGTTAAACACAACATAAATTATTAATTGTGTCAAAATCCTAAACTCGAAGTATGATACATGTATTAAACATTTTTTTGTGTTAATCGTGTTTAAATGTGTCGTATTCAAAACTGCCAGGTCTAATAAACATGGCCACTTCACTAAGGTAGTGTTTCACGTAAACAGCAAATTAGGGAAACATGCTTCCTATCATACTTCCAGCACTGTGTGAAGAGAAGAATAGTCCATTTGGACATCCATCCACCTGTTCTGCTGATGGAAAGGCTTATGCTTCACTTTCTTTAGCGGTATCATCTTTTAGTTATTGCCTCATGATTGTCCAAGTCAGGGATCCATATATCGACCGTAATACGATGTTATGGCCATTATTTCAACTGTTTTGATTTTTCTTGTCTTTGATATTTATTGTCACTATTTCTTGCAATTGATCATGATAACATCTATTATATCCGAAATCACAATAAACATGAGTCGATTGAAATGTATCTACGATCATAGTTTAAATCCAAAATATCAATAATAAGGCACATTTTTTATGAAAATTTGGATATCAGAAGATGCTGCACCAATTTGTTTTCTACTAACCTTAGTAGACAAAAAATATAACTCCATGGGGGTTATATACTGCATTTTATGGTTTCTCATTAATTATAGGATCAGCTTCTTTTTCATTTTCCCTTAGATTGAATTATCATGGGAGTCAATATTTTAGAGGATTTTCCCTTGAGTAATGGCGAAGCAGAATAAGCCCCAAGGGTTGAGAGCATAAGTAGTAACCAACACTCATCTTGAGTTTGGAAAATAGGTAGCCAGACTTAAAGCAGTACTACTGCATGGTGAGTCAGTGATGATGATGATGATGATGATGATGATGATAAAGCCTATAATCTATGTTACTCGGACACAAGGGTGAGTGTCAGATATGGGTATGTGCCAGATATAAGTGTACTTAATCTTTTTAAGTTTTTTTCTTTTACTTTGAGGATCATACCTTATATTGATGTCCGAATATGTGTTAGATACAAATGTGAAAAACCGATACTTCAGGAAAAATGAAGAGTCCATATTCTCAATGTTATAACCAAGTTCTGCCTCTTTGGAACTCCTTTAGTTTTTCTTGCAGCTGCATATTTGTGTCAATATGATGATTTTGTTTCGTTTTGTATTGTTAATAATACAGATACAAGCAATTTATGTGTGGTCTATTCTGTATTTTATCTTGCGGATGTCTGCGAACCGTGGAGTTCGAGATGTCAACACAAATGATGATGACACTATAATCATTGTCAAAACTTCAATTTCTTCAAATGGTTGCCCCGGGGATGTCTTGGATCAGCTTCAGTTGCCTCGTCAAACTGACAATCAAGGAAACAAAAAGGTTTTTCTTTTCCACTTTTTGCTATACATACGCATTTATCTCTATCTTTCAGAAATATGTTTCAAATGATGGTTGATTTTTCGTAAAAATCAGTTGCCTTACTTTGTCTCTTCATTTTTGTTGAAGTAATTGTGTCTGACTTCCGTGTCCAACACATCCAAATATATTGTATTCGTGTTTGACATCCATGTCCAACAGATATTTGAATAAGGGTATATGAGGATAGATTCTCTAAATATATGGAAAAACTTAGAAAAATTAGGGATACCCATTTCAGACACATACCTATATCCGATGCTTACCTCTGAATCCGAGTAACATAAAAAATGAGTTTAGAATGAATTAAAAGTTTGAGAAAACTCATAGCTTTCTTGGTATAGAATATAATGGCGTTCTGAATCTCTTGAGACCTAACAGAAAAAATGAGGAGGTTCGCCAGGTTTTTTTGTTTTTGTTAAAGTATCTTGTCCGACATTTATATCCAAAGCATATTCAGACATGAGGTATGAATTATGTTCCTCCGAATATATCAAAAAACTTAGAAAAAATTAAATGTACTCATACCATACAAATACGCCTATCCGACATTTATGATGTTTAGTGAGACAACTTTTTTCTCGTCTGCCTTGTTAGATTTCAACTTTTGGAAAGCTAAATCAATCATTTATGATAGTTATAAGAAGCAGGAGCCTAAATAAGCTTTTTGCACCATCTACAATTGCAGTGGTAAGTTCAGACTGCAAATTATTTTCCGCATGCAAAAGCCACATTTTCTTGCTTTTAAGATGAAACGTATTTACTTCTTCAATCTTAGAAGTGCTTCTTAGAAACCCATTGAAAATATAAGTATTCCAATTAGCCATGCTATTCATTTAGTAGTTGAATCTTAAAAGTTATATAAATTGAAAATATGGTCAGCATCATGGATTTAATAACGATCGTAATGCGATATTATGGTTACCATTTTGCGATTTTGACTCTTTTTCATGATCGATATTCACTGTAATCGAGGTGGAAATAATTAGCGGTCAATAACAGTTCTCACGACTGTGAATTACATGTATATGGATATAATTTATATCATTTAAAAGTTGATTTGATTTGCGATCCAGTTTTCTTAACCTTGCTAAGAAGAGGAGGAATTTCTATCCTTCATACGCTGTCAACTATGTATTGCATTTCCATAGAAATAAACTATGTTACCCAAAATTTTCATTTTCTCTAAATCCGTATCGGCACTTACATGCGAAATATACTCATTCATTGATATTAGATATGATGCTCCAAGAAAATGAAAAAAAGAAAATTAAAAAAAAAAATTGAACACACCCGTAACTGATATCCACTCTTGATATTTTGCTATGCTGCAAAGGAAGCTTTAGATTTTGGACTAACATCTGTTTGTATGATGCTTTTTTTTTTCATAGATTGTTGGGTTCATTATAGGAATAGCCTTTCCAATTCGGAAGACATTGATTGGTGATAGTGCTCCTTTTCGTAGAGGTGAGCATTCGGTCAGTTCGATCGGTTCGGTCAAAAAAAACTTCAAACCGAATTAATCGACTTAGCTAGAGAAACCGACCGAACCGACCGACATTTTAAACCATAACCGAATTAACTGAACCGACTAAATTTCGATCGGTTTCGTTGGTTAGTTCGGTCAAATCGGTTTATTGGGTCTTGGGCTAATGGTTGTGTAGTTGGGTTGGGAATGGGTTTAACTGGGCTATTAATATATATAAATATATAATTATTAAATATTAAATATTAAAAATTCGGTTAATAATTTTACTAACCGATAACCGACCGAATTAACCAAATAAACCGATATAAAAAATCGACATAACCATCGAACCGACTTAACCGAACCGAATTAACCAAATTCCATCGGTTAAATCGGTTAAGTCGATTTGAACCGACTTATGCTCACCCTTACCTCTTCGTGTCATCTACAGTTCTGCAGAATTAATAGGGTATAAATCTTGAGACAGATATGCATGTGTTTGATATTTGTACTGATATTGCTATTGGAAACCTATGTTATCCGGACATGAGGTGAGTGTCAGATACGAGTTTGTGTCCAACACAGCATGCTTATTTTTTAGTTTTTTCAGATTCTTGGATGCATGAGAGTGTCCGAATATGTGTTATTCGGCCTCTTTATTTTTCATAACATACTTGTTTGATATCATTGTCCGACATATGTTGTTTAGTTAGTAGAGACAGTAGAACTACTCTTAGTCTACAACTAAATTTGCCTTCTTTAGGCTCATTAATGTTGATTGGTAAAATATCAAATATATGTTCTCCAACTCTTCATTTCATGGGGATACAATTCTAGAAGGATTCTCCAAATATATGAAAAAATTTAGAAAAAATTGAATATACTCGTGTCAAGCACATACATGTATCTCACACTCGCAGTTGAGTTCGAATAATATAGATGTGTATGACCATGGTTATTAATCATCTAGCCTGAACTTATACCCCAGACCCAAAGGTGAGTGTTGGATACGGCATACAGGTATGCATACAACATGAGTATGCTCAATTTTTTTAAAGGTTTTCTCATATATTTAGAGTGTTAAATCTCATATCTATATTTGAATATATGTTCGATAAGATACTTCAAAGAAAATGAGGAATCCGTTTAACATAGGCCTCAACCGAATTTCTTTTTCTGTGACTCTCTAAATAATACAAGTCAATAATTTGGTTTATATTTTTTTTCCTTATATATAGGGAGGCTGGAATCCCATCCATTACCCTGATAGTAGGAGCAAATCTTCTTAGCGGTAATTTATTAAGCTGTTTTTAATAATTCTCTTCTACTCTTATAAGGCAAATTAGGGTTCTTGGTTTAGAGCTTTTCTTTTTCTCAAACTACATTAAATATTGACTAAAGGTGTTCATGGGTTAGGCCGGACCGTAGTCCCAATTTTTTTCAATTTCCTTATCCAAGACTAATCCAAGCCGACCCGTAGGCTCGTGTTACTGTTTAAAAAATATCTTTTTATTGATTGGAGAATGATTTGGATTGAACGGACTACCTGACCTTCGAACAGGGGTCTACTATTAACCCACTTTCATATTTTTTTCCTTTGTCTTTCAGGATTGAAGGGATCAGGAGTTGGTGCATCAGTTATTGTAGGAATTATTGTGATAAGAAATTTGCTCTTGCCTGCATCTGGTGTTGCTGTTTTTAAAGCCGCAAAACATTTTGGGATGGTGGATTCAGACTCATTTTATCAGTTCACTTTGCTTCTTCAGTATGCCATTCCACCTGCAATGAATATAGGTACCAATATCTTCAAATTTAACTATATTTTTTGCTCCTCCTTATATCATTGAGGCTTTATAAGTACAGATTTTGAACCCGAACTTAGTCAGCCTAGTTCATGCAACCGTCTTTAAGAAGTGATATCTAGCAGGTTTGGATTTCAAATCCTGCCATCTGCAAACATCTTTCCCTATCCTTGGTTGCAATTTCATTTGTATTAAAAAAAGCCAATTTTCATCGAATGTAGTCTTAAAAATGCTACTTAAGTTAAAATTGCCTAACACTTCTGTTATGGCTGAAAAAACATTGAATATGGTCCCTTTGTTTTGTGTTTCACAGTATAGAGACGTCATTCATTTGTGCAAATTGTGTAATGCAATACACCAGTGGAATCTATAACCTTTTAAAAATCTCATGCTTCACAGGAAAATTGTTTGGTTTCTTTGTTGGATTTGAGTCAATTTATGTTACATCGACTCTTCATTTTTATAAAATACCTATGTTCGATATCAATATCTAACATATATTCAAACATGAACATAAGATGTGATCCTTCAAATATATGAACAAACTTAAGAAAAAAAATTTAAGTATACCCATTTCGATACTCTTTCTTGAGACTTGGTAACATAAAGAGATGATTCCCTTTCCTTATTTCGGATTTGGTTGTGATTTGACAGGTACGATAAGCCAGATGCTAGGAACTGGTGAGAGCGAATTCTCAGTGATTATGCTTTGGAATTATGTTGTAGCAGCATTCTCACTGACAATCTGGACCGCCATCTACATGTGGCTTATCACCTAAAGTTGTCTATATAAGCTTCAGAAAATCCTCTGAAAATCACTTCATATTGCATTCAGCCACCGTCTATGACACCGTCAAAGGCGGCGAAGGAAGCAATCCGAGGTGCGCCAACGAGCAATCGGTCACTTATGTTGATACTTCAGAATTCTCTGGATCGTCAGTATCACTTCATATTTGTATTCCCTTACTCAATTCATGACAATGTCAAGCAAGCAAATAGTGTGTGTGTGTGTGTATATATATATATATATTGTCAATGTTAATGTATTAATGTGTAGTTAATTGTAACTATTAGAATATTAAAATATATGATTTCATGGGCTTCACTTCTTTTGAAATTATTTGGATATTTTAATGCTAATAGGACCGGAGATCATATAGATCGTTGTCTTATTATTGGTTATTGTTTCTTTGAAAACATTTCGAAGTAATGTACTTAATCGATGTCGGAGAGTTAGTAATGGTTTGATTTTTATGATAACATAGGGAATTATGTTTTTAAAGATTGTTTGGCTACTAACTTTGTTATAAGAAGGAAAAAATAGTATTGATATTGTGGGAAAATATGCTTTTAAGATCGAATTTAATGGTATTTTTCAATTTATAAGTAAGTTAAATTTAATAATTTTAAATAAATAAATAAATTATGAAACGTGAAAATTATATGAATATGCAGATTGATAAATACAATAGTTACTACTAATTAGTGTGCTTACCCACTTGCCAAACAAATCACAATCTTTTTCCATCTTAGCTTTTTCAATATATGAATAAAAATTTTCAAGTTTGTGACAAATATACGCATCCATGGGTCAAATCGTGTTGGGGCTTGAATTATTTTAATTTTTTTATTCAAGCTCATGCTTTCTTGAAATTCTTTCAAGAATTATTTTTATGTAAATATTTATATATTTTTATAATTAATTTTAAATAAAAATATTTTAATTAATAAATAATAAATCGGGTCAAATCTGCTTGAATTAAATAAAAAAAATCATATTCTAACTTGATAATATTAATCTATAATTAAATTTAAATAAAATATTTTAATCAGTAAATAGTAATTTAAGAAAACTATGTCCAAACCTAATCTAATATAGATTAGGCCAACTTTGGACAGGTCTACCCACAAATTCTTGGTTCAATCATTGATAATTTCTTAGTTCTTTGCTTCAGCAGCAAGTTTTGATTTATTACTCCAGCTTATGCACCATTTTCCATAGGAAATTGTTCCATAATTCCAATTTTTTTTCCTTGATAAGATTAGAGAAAAAAAAAAGAAAATTTATCCAATTATTACAACAGGAATATGTAATAATAAACAAAGGAAAAATATATTCATGGAAAAAAAATCCAATGTGATTAGGATATATTTAAAATCAATTAATATAATAAAAAAATGTGATAATTTTTAATTTTATTGTAAAGTTTGAAACTTTTAAGGATTATAACGTAATAATTAAACACTGCAAATAATTTAATAGTTTAAAATAAAAGTTTGTTTTTAACATATAGAAAGTAGAGCTTTTCTCCTTTATAAGTAAGGTTAAGAGAGTCTGTCTAATTTTTTTAATTAATTTTTTAATATATCTTAATGGTATATGTTACTCTATTAACTCGTTTGTATAATCTAAAAACTCGACTTATGATAGATGAAATAATTTTTCTTAAATTATTTTTTTGTTTTTTCATTTATGCCATGATCGAGAATTAGACCACCTAACTAGAGGTGTCCATAGGTTAAGTTTTTATTTGAAAATTTTTTTCATTCCAAAACTAGGTTGAACCGATCCGAAAACTCATATTATTGTTAAAAGTAATATTAAAATTTTATTTTTATATAAAAAAAATTTATTACTTAAATAGTAATTTGAGCTAGATTAAACTAACCTCGAAGTACAAAAATCTTTATCAAACCTCGATCTAATATGAAACCAAACGAATTGCCCGAGTCATGTGGAAGTTTACGAGTAGCAAAGAGCACTTGAAAAGTTTTTACCATTAATGTAAAAATCAACTTCCTTTAGTGATATATGATTTGGATTCAAATAGAAACAGATGACAATGAATCTTATTGTACACTCGTGCATTGCATGCACAATCAAAGTTAAGAGAAAAAGAAGGAGATTCTAGAAGTAAGAATAAAAATCTGGAAAGAATAGATTGCCAAATATTTCCAACATGGCCAAAAAAAAAACCAATAGGCCCCCCCTCCCCCACCCAAGAAAAGGCTATTTTGAAGGAAATGTTGCAAAAAGAAAATGGCCTAAATGCACTGAATTTGATGTTGATTCTAACATTTCACCTCAACCACCAACATCATATCCATAATCCTCTCAAAACTTTACTTTTTTTTTTTAATGGACAAAAAAATTGGATCGGATCGGATTATAAGTTAGATGGATTTAATTGAGAATAAAAGTTTTGTTTCATTTAATACGATGCATGGAATTCAAAGTTTAATGCACGAATCAATAAAAATTTTTGATTTTTTTGAGTGATGAGTAGATCTATCAATGAGCTAAATTAAGTCATAGCTCGAAATTTTTGAATTTCTAGTTTGGGTTAGGTTGATCTCGAAACAATTTGAAAGCTTGTTTTATCATTTACAATAATATTAAAATATTTTTATATTAAAT
>JBBYHK010010430.1:0-11649 GCA_038382065.1 Adansonia grandidieri | reverse complement strand
AAAAAATATGAGTCCTAGTTAATAGTACACTTTAATTTAATGCCATCTTATCTCTAAATTACAAATATCCATAAAAAATATAATTAAAATAATTACTAAAAATTAATCATAATTTTCTACCAAGGAGATTTTTTTTCATCTCCTTGGTCGAACCTCCCCTTTATAAATAGGGAGAGGATTTTTCATTTTAAGGCTATTGGCTTTTGGAAGTAAAAACATTATAAACACCAAATTTTCTCCAAGTTTTAAAGCTTTCTGAAGTAGATTTTCTTCAAAAAGCTTTAGTTTTTATTCATTTCATCCACCTTTCTTCCTTTTAGCGAGCGAAATTCATGTTTTAGCTCATGGATTTTAGTCCATGTTCAAAGGTTAAGCTTGATAACTATGAACTATTTTCTTTGATATCTCTATTACGTTTGATTTTTCTTAACAATAGCTTAATTTTTCTCATGAAATTCATTGTCATTGATATTGATTTTTATGCTATGATGTTTAATTTGTCATATATATATATATATATGTTCGTATGGATAATATTTTCCTTGGCACTTTCTTGTCAATATGTTGGACAAACATGTTTATATGTCTATTTTTGATGATTTTTTACATGATGATACTGGTTTATGCTTGATAAAACTAGGATATATGATTATTGATTTGGAATCATTTTGTTTGGTGGATTATTTGGCCGAACCTAATGTATCTGCATATGATGACTTTTCTAACTTTTTGTGGCTATTTCGTAATTATAAAGTTTAGGACTAAATTGTACAAATAAAAGATATTTTCTTAGCCATTCCATGCTTGGTTGAATCCCTTATATATATTTAGGATCATATTTTAAGCATTTTATCATGTTGAAATACATATTTTAGATTTTTATGGTCATTTTATATTTTTAAAAAGTTTAGTGGTTTGTTTGAAAATATTGAAAAATTTGTTCCAAGCCAAAAGTAATTGGCTAAACCTTATTTGTAATTTTTTAATGTGATTTTTTGTTGATTTGGACATATATAATGTTTAATTTTGTGTTTTAATTATGTAAGGACAAACTTATAAATTTAGAATAAGTTTAGGGACCATTCGAAAACCTAGCATTTTAGGTCAAAATGATCATTTTCAACATTAAATTTCCCCGTTTAGGGTATTTTGATTTTTTTTGGCATTCCTTTGGTCCTCCAGTCGGGTGTAGAGTATTTTTTGTAATCTTCTGCTTCTCTAGGAGGGCATGAAATGTAATTTTGAAAAAGTTTAAAGGCTTAATTGTAATTTTTACAACTTAGGCCATCATAATATTCAAATTGCCCATTTAGGGTGAAAAAGTCATTTCTTATCATTTTTATGTCTTTTAAGGTCACCAGATGCTTTCAGGATGAAGGTAGTTTCAAGGGCATTTTAGTATTCTCCCCTAGAACCAAGTGTGATGTAGTCACTAGATGCTTTTATGCCAAAAGTGTGTATTACGATCATTTTTTAGTTTTTTAGGGTTATTCGAATACTCTTATGTTGAAGGTATACCCTAAAGGTTTTTTGGTAATTTGGCATTAAAACTAAGTCCTTTAGAGTTACTACGATACTTTCCAGTAAAAATACTTTAGAGGATATTTTGGTCTTATTGACCAAATTTGAATTTTAAGAATAGAGTTTTGGAACTTTTTGTCTAAATTGAGTCTTAGGGTATTTTTTATATAAGATTAAAATTTTAGAGAATTAAGACAATGTCTCCAAGTTAAAATAAAATATGAAACTTCTCCCAGAATATAAGAGAGGTTTACAGATTATTTTAATGACAAAATATCCTTTTCAAAAAGGAAATTGAGAATTTTCAAATTTGTAAAATAAAATCTCTCGTATTTTTTTTTATCCTTCAATAGGGTGCGAAAGATTTTTTTTTAATTTTCAAAAATATTGAATACATGGTTTTCTCATACGAAAAAATAAATTTGTTTCATAAAAATTTTATTCTAGAAAATAGGAATTATAATTAAATACTGGATATTGAAATTGGATAAATATAAGAATTCAAGTTAACATATGATTAATAAGGTATTGATTGTTGGGCATCATAAAAAGATCGATCTTTACACGTGATTGTAAACTAACTCTCGGACCCTTTTTCATGTGATCTCTAGTATTCACATAGACCTTCAAGTTTATTTTTAAGGGTTTCATAACCCTCAAAAGATGAATATCGATAACTTACCAATCTCACCTAGCCAAAATAGATTTGCGACAACTCTAAGATAAATGGTCATTTCATAACGATTATTTAAGGTTAATTCGAGTGAGCGATTCAGCTCGACAGCCCAGTCTCTAGAGATAAGAAAATGGTAATAATGATATGGCCCTATAAATAAAGAATATTGATATATAGATAGATAGATAGATATAGGAACGAGGGCCTTTTAAGCCCAACTTTGTTAGGATTCGAGTCTCAGCCATGTTGTAACATTTTTCTCGATCCAATGCTTGGCAGTGGCTAAATAACCTTGAAATGCAAAAATCATTGTTCATGTATAAATGCTTGTTGTCAGAATTAACCACACAAGTGCATATATCGCAACAAATAATATAGTGGTAAAGTAAAGTGTCGATCCCATGAGATATTGATACTAAATTTGTTAAGTACTAAAACAACTTAATCCTATTCAAACAAACGATTCAAAATTATAAACTACTACTACTAATAATAATAATAATAATAACAATAATAATAATAATAGAAGCCTAGGATTACAATTTTCCTTAACACTTTATTTGAATAAAACCATATTCTCTTAACTTGACTAATAATAATGAGTTGTTAACGTAGAGTTCTAATTTATTTATAATTATCTTCCAAACTCATAAGCTTAGACTCTAATTTGGTTACATATAGCATGCTTGCATATTTCTATCTAACATGTAGATCAATTCATCCTAATAAATGAATATGAAATATATGTCATTTAATCTTGGTCTAAATACAAAACTCACTTTTCCAAGTTCATTAATGTTATCAAAATAAATCTAATTGGTGATCAGGCAATTAGAAGTATTAAGAACAAGATTAAATGAACAACATAAATATCCTCAAATCAAGAAAAGAAAATAAAATAATCCAAATTGCATGTTGAGTTCTATTGCAACCCTAGAAAAATATAATCTAGTTCATAATAAATATAAAACCAAGGAGTTTCACCATCATAAATAATGCAAGAAAGATAAAAAATAGTAAAGGGAAAGAGAAAACTAAGATTTGCTAGATTGGCCGAATTCTTGATTTTCAAGCTTCTCTAAAATCTCTCCAGCTTTTTAAATATTATGGTGGCCGTTCTCCTTTCCTGAAAGCTAGAGAAAAATAAGATTATAGAATATCTAGGATTGTCCTAAGTCTAATCCTAAGAATCTTATTTATAGGCAAAACCCTGAAAGTAAAAACTTGGTCTCCAAGTAGCTTGGACATATTATTTTTTGGAAATTGTCAAACTTAATCACTTTGCTTAATTGAGTCTACTTTACTTCTTGATTAAGTTGTTGTACTTTTGGAAACTCTTTTGGGTTTTGACCTACAAAAATATGAAAATTATTTAAATAATTAAGCAATTAAAATATAAGGAAAATAAATAATACTAAATTAGAAACTACTAAAAATAAATAAAATAATACTATTATAAATAAAATTTAAATAAAAATCTCTAAAACTTAGTTAATTTACTATGAATAATTAGACTAAATAACTCTATTTTATAGAGTTATTATACCTCCACACTTAAGATTTTGCTAGTCCTCGAGCAAAACAAAACAAAAAAATGAAACAAAACTAAACGAATGAAACCCGAATTAAGATGAATGTACTCAAATAATGATTACCTTAATTTTCCTTAAAGTCATCTCAATATCTTAATTCAAGGTCAATAGAAACATAATTCAAAGTCATGCTTTGATTCAATCAAAAATCTTAATGCTTTGAATGGATTTCTAGTGTGTGTATAAATGATCTCTTAACAAACCACTGCATGCAAACCGAATAAATTCATGCCAATGCAAATCATGAATTAAAACTAGATTCTCATATGCTTGCTTTTCATCTCTCTCTCCACTAATGTAGACCAACACTTCATCAAAGATCATGTACGACTTTATTAAGGTTGTAATGTAAGGCTACGGTAAAGGTAAGATAAAAGATATATTTCGGCTTAATTCAGCCATAGACACTTTTCAGTGTTCCAAATCTTTTATCTAGCCTTTCACAACTAGTTTGAAGCACATACCTTTTTTTTTCATGATATTTTCTCTTTCATGCCATTTTATTCATTTACACACTTTTTATGTTTTTTTTACTTTTTTTCAATTTTTTTTTCTTTTCATTTTTTCTTTCATGCTTCACCAATACAACACAATTCAAACGTGGCTCATTATATTTTCTGAAACAATTTGATGCTCATGCCTATCTAATGAAGGTTGATCATGGCTTTTCTTATTAGGCTAGGCTAAATATATTTGTGGCAATTAAAAAAAGGATATATCAATTAGGTCCAAATAAGATAACTTAGGATATAAATATATAAAAGGTAGGCTTAGAAAGGCTCAAACGATCCAAAGATGGCTTAAATCATCTCTTTAACTTAGTGTTGTTTAGGATTTCACCTCAATAGAGAATCCAACAAATTCTAGGCCTCTAGATATAATTCCAATTTACATCAACATAAACATTCTTCAAATAAGCAATACAAATCAGTGCAAGAGATTATGTACTTATAATTTTTGAAAATCACATCCTAACGATAAGAAAAACAAAAGAATCTAATCATAAATTAAATTATGCTTATATTTTCCCAAGAATCAAGATAAATCAATAGCTTAGTTTCCATCATTGGATAAAGATCCCATCATATTAAGCATAAACATCTCAATAATACTAGACTCTTAAAAAATTTATGCAAAAACAAAGAAAAAAATTATGCAAAAACAAAGATAAAAAGAAAAAATAAGTATACAAGAATTAACTAACCTAAACTAATTCGATAATAACAAAATAATAACCTCACCCCCAAACCTAAAACAAACATTGTTCTCAATGTTTATAAATAAAAGAGAAAGAATAAGTTACTCCTTTTTTGATGAAAAAAGCTCAGATAAAGCTCTAGTTATTCTCTTCGAATTATCATGCTTGGCAAAGTTAGTGGGAAGCTATAAAAGAAAATTAAATAAAACAAACTTATTGAAAATAATCCTAAATAATAATAATAAATATAACAATAATAATAATAATAACTTTTTTTGAACTTTTTTTAAATTTTTTTAAAAATAAAATAAAAATGTAAATAAGGGGAAGGGGGCTGCTGATGGCGCTATAGTATTGAGACCCGTCTCTGCAGCATTGACTTTCGAAGTATCAAGGCTAAAAAAATTTTTTTATTGTGGCACACAGTGCCACTATTCCAGCGCTATAGCACTAGCCTACGATGCAGCTTGGCACTACAATGCCAGCTTGTTTTTATTAACACCTATAAATTTCTAAAATTAAGTAAAGAAAAGTTTAAGAAGCTTGGGTTGCCTCCCAAGAAGCGCTTGATTTATAGTCATCGGCTTGACAATCTTCAATTTTATTTTGGGTAGGGTAAACTATTGTTGGACCTTTAATGACTAAACTTGCCTCCCCAAAGATGTTTGAAACGTTGCCCTTTCACCTTAAACTTCCTATGCCATTTATGTCAGCAATTGACTATCCCAATGCTCATTTATAGTTTTTTAAATGCATCATCAAGGACTTACACTTCGAGGGTGGTTTTTTGAATAAGACGCATTAAAGATGATGTTGCATTAGCTGAAAATCCTATTGGTTCAAACAAAAGAGTGAAACTAATAGAATGTGGTTGTGCCTCCAATAACTTTGAACACCCTATAAAGTCAATGTTATCCTACTCAGAAGTTGAAATCAAAGATACCTCGAATGTATCAGTGGAATAACTCTCTATAAGCACTTCATTGACTGCACTTTCCACCATATTAACTACGCAATACTCATCATATTCTTTTAGAAAAGATGATGGTAAGGTGAACTGATTCTTTTCTTCTTGAACATCTTCATCATGTTTATTGACCACCGTTTCCTTTTTAAATGATATGTTTGGTAATTCTAGCTCCTCACTATCCCTTTCAATCTCTTTACCATTTATAAGATTTGTTTCATTTTCATATGGTAAAGTTTCTTTAAGACAGTTGTATGTGGCATCAACAAGCTGGCCTACTTTTGTCTCAAGGTTCCTCAAAGATGCTGTTAGAGTTTGAATGATAGCACTCGACTTTCAGTTTTTTCCATATATTGCATAAGCATCTCTTTCTAACAATTGCTTTTCTTTTAGTATTAGAACTTGAGATTGCGACGGAAAACCCTAATAAAAGGTTAGATTGATTGAATATGAAAGCCATTGTATTACACCAAGAAAAATTTAAGTGATCACTCCAATTTGGATTATTGTTGTTGGAATAAAAATAATCCTACTGCATACTATGGTTTCCAACATATTGAATTGGTTTAGCGTAAATTGGGCAATGATCACTAGTATGTGCTCCTTCACATAATTCTTAAGTTATTAACAGGTTTTGGATAGCACATGCATTCAAATTGTCAAGCTTCCTAGAAATTACAGCCAATTTTGCAGATATGGCATTAAGTGCGTTCCTTTGTTTAATTTCTTCAAATGCCATTGATAATTATAAAGCGACATCTTTTCAAATCACCTAAAATAAAAATAAAATGAATAGATAAATAAATAAATAAAAGTTTGAAGTAACTTGGTATTAATATTAACAAAATAGTAAAACAATTCTCGGGCAACGGTGCCAAAAACTTGTTGTCAGAATTAACCATGCAAGTGCACGTATTGCAACAAATAATATAGTGGTAAAGTAAAGTGTCGATCCCATGAGGAATTGATACCAAATTTGTTGGGTATTAAAATTAAAACAACTTAATCTTATTCAAACAAATGATTAAAAATTATAAACTACAACTAATAATAATAATAATATAATAATAATAATAATAATAATAAATAATAATAATAATAAAAGCCTATGATTACAATTTTCTCAACACTTTATTTGAATAAAACCCTACTCTTTTAACTTAACTAATAATAATGAATTGTTAACCTAGACTTTTAATTTATCTATAAATATCTTTCGATGATCTTATAAAAATATCTCTCTTAATCAATTTACTATATGATTATGCAGATTGAATTAAAAGAAACTCATTAAGCTTAGAGTTTAATTTGGTTACATATGGCATGCTCATATAGTCCTATCTAACATGCATATCAATCTATCCTAATAAATGAATATGAAACATGTGGCATTCAATCTAAGTCTAAACACAAAATTCCCTTTTCCAACTTCATTAAGGTGACCAAATCAATCTAATTGATGATCAAACAATTAGAAGCAATAAAAACAAGATTGAATGAACAGCATAAATATCATTAAATTAAGGAAAGAAAATAAAATAATCAAATTACATGTTGAGTTCTATTGCAACCTTAGAAAAATAAATTTAGTTCATAATAAATATAAAGCCAAGGAGTTTCACCATCATAAATAATACAAAAAAAAAGTAAAGGGAAAGAGAAAGAGAAAATTAAAATTGGCCGGATCTTTGATCTTCAAGCTTTTCCAAAATTTCTCTAGCTTTTTGAATATTACGGTAGCTGCTCTCTTTTCCCGAAAACTAGAGAAAAAAAAATGTAGAATATCTAGGATTGTCCTAAGTCTAATTCTAAGAATCCTATTTATAGGCAAAACCCTAAAGGTAGAAACTTGAACATATTATTTTTGAAAATTGCCAAACCTAATCACTTTGCTTGATTAAGTCCATTTTACTTCTTGATTAAGTTGTTGCACTTTTAGAAACTCTTTTCAGTTTTGAGCAACAAAAATATGAAAATTATTTAAATAATTAAGGAATTAAAATATAAGGAAAATAAATAATACTAAATTAAAAACTACTAAAAATAAATAAATTTAAATAAAATAATATTACTATAAATAAAATTTAAATAAAAATCTATAAGACTAGTTAATTTACTATGAATAATGAGACTAAATAACTTTATTTTATAGAATTATCAGCACATCACTGTTCATACATCGATAGATCTTGAAATATATCAATATCTTTTGAACTGTATCAATACAATGGCTGTAATGATAATATTTTATACAAATAAAAGCAATGAATTGATAGATAACATAATGTATCGATACAATCTGGTGAGAATGAACGAGAATCACTTAAGTGAAGCCTCCGACGAGTATATCACTATACCAAACTTTCCCAATAGTCATATTCATGATCAAGACTATAAATAAACCTTTCCAACACCTCCAACAAGAGGAAGAACCAAGAGATTGTGCTTAAAGTCATATCTTTCATCTTTTTTATCTTTTTTGATAAGTAGTTTACCCATATATAGGATTAATATTTTCGACCTTTGTATTCTTTGTATATTTAGAATTCATCATTTCTTAAGCTTAACATTGTAAACACCCAACCTTTAGAGGTTACATTTTGTTTAAACCCAAATCCTTATAAAAAAAAGGATAGGTTCTTACTTAACAATTAAAAAGTAGAGAAATGTTATATCTTAGCCACAAAAGATATAGGTAGAGGATGCTATCTTATCCTAGAAAGATAGAAAGCATAAAGGTTATGCCTTTTCCTTGAAAGGTAGATAATTAAAGTTAGTGAATCAAGAAAATCCAAGGCAAATGAGTTAGAGGTAGAAAACATAGGCAATTGAGGCTGAACCTATCTAAATACTTCAGTTTGCTTCTCTTTCCTCAGCTCTTTAATTGTCTTTTTATTATTTACTATCTTACACTCCAAAGATCATTGTTCAGATTTCTCAATTTTATCAAAGTTTTAATTTTTAAAAAGTTTTTAAGAAATTAATTCACCCCCTTGATTTCATTCACCACTAAAAAATCTAACAATTGGTATCAGAGCTTAGTCTCATTTTTAAAAATTTAACCGCCTTAGGCAAAGATCCATAAAATATTAAGGAATTTTTAAAGTGATGATATAAAATTTATGTGCCAAGAAAGACATTCCATTATGAGTCCTCCACTTCTAAGTGGTTAAAACTATTTCCATTAGAAAAAAAGGATAAAGTTCTTTATCCAAGCATTCAATTATGGCATTTGGAGAATCATCACAAACAGTCCTTTGGAAGTACTTAAGGAGGAAAAAAATAGGATACAAATGATACAAAGAGGGCTCAACTTAATTTCAAAGCCTTTCACATTCTCCTTTGTGCATTAAGTCAAACTAAGAAAGAAATGTAGAAAAAATTAAAAGAAACACTGTAGAGAAAAGAAAGAAGAAAAAGTTGAAAAGAAACCTTATGAAAACCTCTCCTCAAATCTAAATGTGTCTTACTTTATGGCTCTAATAGAGCCTGAGGTATTATCTAGCACTTGCTATTCAAATTCATATTCTTTTGATGAATTACAAAATGCTTATGATGAGCTTGCTATGGAATTTAAAGCAATGTGTTCGAGACACAAGAAAATGTTTTCAAATTTAAAGATTGAAAATAAATTTTTATTGAAAACAAAGGATGAATTAGAAAGCCTTAATGAAAAATATATAATGAATTTTAAGGCTTGCCAAAACAAAATTGAAATTTATGAAAAAGAGAATTTTGATTCTGAAAAAGGAAATTTAAGGGTTGCAAAAATGGAAAGCATATTGCTTTTGAAAAATCCTTTCAAATTAGTACGACCAAGTACACACATTGCATTTATCATGGTTATACCTTACGTACTTGTCCTATTAAAAAATGATTCAATATAAAGTTAGGCAAGTATGGGTACCAAAAGTTATGAGAGACTTAGTAACTAACTCTTAAGGATTGAAAGCAATTTAGATACCAAAATGCAAGTGAAAGTCTGTTGTATGTATGTTGGAGCAAGAAGGAGTAAAGCAATACAAATGGATGATCTAGACATACAAGGAAGTGTGATGGGTAACTCCTAAGACTTAAGTTTATTTTTATCATATATATTTTACTTATTCATGATATATATATATATGTCTATTTATTTTGCTTTATTGAAAAATATTTTGCTAATGTTATTTTGATGCACAATGATTTTAATGAAAATACATATCTTGTATCTTAATTATGTAGGACCTTATTAGAAAATGCATTTAAAGATTATGTGCTTAATTGTATACTTATTTAATATTTAAGTGTTTAATAATAATATGTTTAATTGATTTATAAAATGATGATATGAAGCATAAACTCAAGCATGATTTTATAAAAGGTTGATATTAATCATGCTATTGAGTATTAAGCAAGCTTGATTGGATTAGGGAATTATATGCATATCCTTAAGGGAAGCATACAAAGCCTGTATATATGATTTTATGCCACAAACCATGTTCCTAGCAAGTTCTTAAGACTCTTTGATACTTTATATTTAATTTCACCTTTATGAGGCTTGAGATGTTTAGTCATGTTGTTTGCTCATATTTTTAGCTTAAACAAATTTGGAATAAATTAAACATGTTTATAAACTAGTGCACACATAGTTTGAATGAAAATTTCTTATTTCAAGACTTTTATGACATATTGCTTGAAATTAAAGTTGTCTATGTGACCAAAAATGCAAAATCATTCAAACTTGAGTTTAAAAGTAGTTCTAATTCAAACTTTTAATCATTCAAATGACTTTCAAACATTTAAAATCAAAGGCTTGAATTAGAACATCAAATCATGGGTTTTGGAAGCAAAATTTCATGTTTTTCTAAGCATTTTTTCAAAAAACTTAAATCATGTAGCAATACCTTCAGCATTGTATCTATACAATGAATGAAAACCCAAAAAAGCCCAGTTATATTGATACAACACTATTTTTATTGATATAACACTATTTGTATCGATACATACCCTCCTTATATAGATACATGTAGTGTATATTGGCTAATTTCTTGTTGTTTTAATTCTAAAATGCAAAATTGGTCTTTTTCACTGGATTTTCACTTAAAACATTTCATTTTTATGATTACTAAACCTTAAAGAACATATTTCATAGCTCATCTCATGCTTAAGCATAATATTTGATTAATTAATAAGTGTATCAAAAATCAAATGCATGACTTATATCATTAAGTGCTCATATTGCCTCATGTGCTTAGAAATATAAAGTCTTCTATGCGTCATTGTTTTTGTGCCTTAATTGCATAATGACAATTTGGTACCATATATGCTTAATGACTTCCATTTTCTTGACATTTGGTATCAATTGTTTCAAAATCTCATTAAGCTCATTGAAACATCGTTTTTTGAAAAACTCATGAGCTTATTGAATATTTTCTTATATATATATGAAAATTGAATCTTGGTATTGTTAATGCTCATCTTTTGCTAATTTTTTTTTTAGATTTGCAAGGGTTATGAAGATAAAGCAAATCTATAAAAAAGAATACTTGCATGACAAAATAAAGCAAACCAAGAATACTAATATTATATGAATCAAGCCTAGACCTTCAAAGGATTGTTCAATACTTCTATCATAGACTCAAAGTCAAATGTAAGCATTTCAATAAAGCTTGGTAAAGTTAAGGTGTCTACTAAACTAATGCTTTTAAATCAT
>JBBYHK010010400.1:0-11652 GCA_038382065.1 Adansonia grandidieri | reverse complement strand
AATTTTTAAGGGTTGTTTTATGGATAACCAAAATTTTAGGTGCTAAATGTAATTTTACTTTAATTTTTAAGCCATTTGGGGGCTGTTTTAGATCATGGCAAGACTGGCAGGGGTTTTTTCATAATTTTTCTAATTTTTCAACTCCTTTTAGGGGTGTTTCCTAACTTGGTTAAAACTATTAGACATTGAAAATGAAAATTTTCATTTTTTAGGCTAGTTAAGGAAATTTCTTAGCTTCGTTAAACCATTAAGGACCATTTTATAATTTTTCAAAATTTTTTAGAGGTATTCACAAGCTTAAGTCAAATAGGTAGTGGCTAAAAAATAAAAATTTTCATTTTTTAGACATTTTAGGTGCATTTAACAATTTTAGAAAAATTTAGGCACGTAGTTACAACTATCCTAAAATTTTTTTAGGGCCATGGGTGCTTGCTAATTGGACCTAGAGTCTTTAGGTGAATTTTTCATTTGTTTTGGATGTGTTTTGCTGTGTATTATGCATTTTAAATCACTTAATGAACAAATTGAAAAGTTAGGAAAGTTTAAGGACCATTTAGCAAAGTTTTACATTTTAGTGCTACTTAGGTCACTTCTCATACAAATTACCAATTTAGGGTATATTTATCCTTTCACATGTTATCGAGGCTTTTAGGGTTATCGGGATACTTTAACATCAAAGGTCTATGTTAGGGACATTTTAGTAATTCACCTTAGAATCGAGTCCTTTATTGTCACTAAGATACTTTATGTCAAAGGTGCACTTTAGGGAGTGGTTGATCATTTCATGATATTTAAGGGTCCTTTAGGGTACGAGGATACTTTCATGTCAAAGGTAACCTTGGGGACATTTTAATCAATTATCTTAGAACCAAGACGTTTAGGGTCATCGGAATGCTTTCATGACAAAGCTGTGCCTTAGGGGACATGTTGATTTTTTCGACAAAGTCCAAGTCTTAGGACAAATTTTGTCATTTTCTATAGAATGAGAATTTTCAAAAATTAAGGCATTTTCTCCAAGTTGAAGTAATACGTGTCTCCTAGCACACGAGAGGGATTCTATGGATTATTTTTAATAATGAGATACGTTTTTTAAAAAAATAAGAAAATTAAGATTTTTTGAATTCTATATAAACAAAAACTTCCGTATTCCTCGGGCTTTTCAGTGGGATACAAAAGATATTTTGATTTTAAAAACCTTTCATATTCCTTTGATCCTTCAGCAGGGTGCAAAAGAGATAATGATAAAACCTTTCGTGTTTCTCTGATCCTCCGATTAGGTATGATAGATATTTTGATTTTCAAAAATATTAAATACCTAATTTTCTCACACTAAATAATAAATTTATTCCATAAAATTTTATTTTGATATACAGGAATTATAATTAGATACCAGATACCAAAATCAAATAAAAATCAAAATTTAACTTAACATGTAAAGTAATTAATAAGTATCGATTTTTAGGCTTGATGAGAGGGATTGATCCTTACTCGTGATTTTAATCGACTCTTAAACCCTTTCACAAGATCTCTAGTATTATCACAGGCCTCAGAGCTTGTATTTTAAGGGATTCATAACCCTCAAAACATGAACTCTGATAGGTGACCAATCTCAGCTGGCCAAAGCAGATTGGTGGTTGCTCCAAAATAAATGATTGTTTTGTAATAACTATTTAGGGTTAAATCAAGTGAGTCACTAATTAGGAAAAACCATACTGATAGGTATACATAGGCATGAGGGGTACACCCGCATTTTTTAAAACTCCATTATTAAGTTTCTCATCTTTGGGTATACTCCAACACTAATTTTTTGAGGGGATATTCCAACCCCGCTTTTCAAAATTCAAAAAGTCTAGCTTTACTCCCTTTCGGACTTTCTCTAGCCTTTCTCATCAAAGCCTTTTTTTTCTATACTTAAATGACCATTAAGTGCCAATGCTCTCAAAATTTTTATTTAATTTATTTATTAATAATAAGGCAATTATGAGATACAGTCCGACCATCCCTCTTTTTTACATTTTATGTGTTTATTTTTATGCAATATTATTTTTTTTTGTTGTAGTAACATGTTTCCCTTGTGGTGTCTATCTTGCATTCATTTTTCCAAATTGTTTTTGAAAATTGTAAGGTAATGTTCCATGTTAGTATCTTTCCAGTGCTTGATAAGGAATATTTGATTTTTGAAACTAAATTTGAAGATCATTTTCATTAAAAATCCTATGCTCCTTATGTCTCCAGGGTGCATATATGATTTTATTTTTTTTTAAACCCTGGTTTACAATTTTCATAGAAACTTATGCATTAAAGGAGGGATTGTATCAAAATAATGGCAAGTCAAAATCAAAGAAATTGAGAACAACATGACTATTGATTTCGGACATCACAGGGGCGTAAAATAAAACCTTTTGTATTCCGTTGGCCCTTTAGTAGGGTGTGAAACATATTTTGAGTTTTTAAACCTTTCGTATCCTTCCGGCTCTCCAGTGGGATGTGAAAGATAGTGATAAAATCTTTTATGTTCTTTCTACCCTCTTGTGGGGTATAGAAGATATTTTGGTTTTAAAAAATATTTAAAATCTGATTTTCTCAAATGGAATAATAAATTTATTCCATAATATTTTATTTTTATGTGTGGGAATTATAATTAAATACAGAATTTTGAAACATAATAAAGATCATAATTTAAATTAACACATTATTAATATGTTACCGATTATGGAGCGTCATGAGAGGGATCGATTTTTACTCATGATTGTAAACGAATCTCGGACCCTTTCATATGATCTCTAGTGTGAGCGTAGTTCTTAGAGTTGGTTTTTTAGGGTTTTGTAACCGTTGAAGTACAAACATTGATACGTGACCAATCTAATCTAGCCAAAATAGATTGGTGGGGACTCCAGGACAAATGGTTGTTTTGGAAAGACTATTTAGGGTTAAGTTGAGTGAGCAATTCATCTCGATGACTTCTCCTCAAACATAAAAAATGAGAAAAATAATAATAATTTGGCCTTTAAAAAATAATAAATAATTATGTATAGATATATATATATATAGGAACAATGGGTACACCTGCCTTTTACGTCAGGCTAGTCAGGATTCATATCCTATCATGTTACAAAATTAGACTTCCCCATTTTGAAAACATGTTCAAAACCTTTTCCCCAGCAAACCCTACTGAATAGATAAAATCATAAATCCCTTTTTCATTAATCAGTAATGCCCTAAAAATTTAGGTCAGTCAACCTGAACTACTAGAAGTGATGCCTTCAGTTAAATAAAAAAACGGAGTCTATCAAATTTGTAAGCAAAAACAAAACAAAAGAATCCCAAATAAGAGCCAATCAAGCTCAAGAGCCTTATTTCACAATTATGGGCCTTCATACCCCTTAGAAACAACTTTGAACATTTAAAAGCCTCTAGATATTAAGAGTAAGATTGGTAAACCCTAAAATAAAAGGGTGCCTCATTAAATTGTTGGATAAGTAAACAACTAAAAAGCCATAACCGACCACTAGATTAGGCTTCTAAAAGTCATGACATTTGCATGACTTAAGCATGTATTTGCATCTGTAGCATCAACCATAAAATGATTAATGTTTTTTAGGCACAAACTCTTAACCTCAAAAGTCAAACTAGCAAAAAACCTCAAGTACTTGAGGTAAGAAATCTTGATGTTAGAGATCCCAAATTGAAAACATATCCAAGTAACGTATCTAAGCTCATATCTTTTAGCCCATAAAGAGCTAGATGCATATTTTTTTTAGTCCATAAAGAGTTGAATGCATGTTCCCTTTAGTTTGCTAAGAGTTGGACATCTATTCCTTTAGTCCATAAAAAGCTGGGCACAATCAAGTTCACCCACAAAGAGCTGGGCACTAGTTAAGTCTATCCACAAAAAGATATGCACCAATAAGTCTGTCCACAAATAGCTAGGGACCAACTAAGTCCATTTACAAAAGCAAGGCACTAGTCTAGTCTTTACACGAAGACCTAGGCATTAATTGAGTTCATCCACAGAGAGCTAGGCACTAATCATGCCTGTCCATAAAAGCTGGGCATTAATCAAGTTAATCCACAAAGAGTTGGATGATAGTAGAATTTGTCCATAAAGAGCTGGGCAACAATTGAGTCTGTCTATAAAATGCTAGGCACCAATCAATCCTATCCGCAAAGAGCTGGATACCAATAGAGTCATCCATAAAAAAGTTGGACGCTAATCAAATCTATCCATAAAGGTTGGGCACCAATTGAGTCTGTCCATAGAGAGCTTGGCACCTACCAAGGCAAATCCATATTAGTTGGCAACTGTCAGGGGTCAAACATTAGAAAACTCAAAAACCTAGTAGAGAGATAAAACCCTTACAAAACTTAATGAGATTTTTAGTATATTGCATCCATCATGGTGAAACATTGATTTTATTTTTGCATGCGCTTAAAGGCATCATCTTGCCCTAGAAAAAATAGTGTCTAATTGTTAGCAATGGCTAAAGAGGAGTAACTGTAGACACCCTATGTTGTTCAGGCCAATATTCAAGGCATCAAAGGTCATTGTTAGGGATGTTGTCAGGGTCATTTAGATGAGCATCAATCTATTCCCTATCATTCATGGTTTAGTTAAGAGGTCCAGGGAGTTAAAGGTGGGTAAATTTGACACTTTTGCATAAATGTATTGATATATAGAATTTATGTATCGATATAGGGCCTTGATGTTATCAAAATTAAAAATTTCACAAGTTGTGTTGATATAAATAGGGGTTAAATTGATGCATTCCCTTAATGTATTGATAAATTGGTCAAATGTATCCATACAAGGCTTGCCATAGCTAAAATTTAATTTTTGAACAAAATTTATTGATACATTTTGGGTTTTCTGCCTAGATGCATTAATACAATATGCAATGTATCGATACATCTAGGCCAAATTGCCTAATTCGTCTTATTTTTTAGTCTTTGCATCATTGATCTAAAACTCTGATTTAACTATGTTTTTGGTACTGAAAATCATCAAAATTCATTCCAGGTCATGTTATTGGACTTAATTGATTTTTGAGGTCCAAAATGACTAGAAAATGGGACATTTTCATGAAAAGCATGGTTTGTTTAGGAAGTATGTGGTAAAAACGCTATCTTGAAATTCTAGCAAATTTTTTCTTGCTTAAACATATTCATATCATTTTTCATGGCATGATTCTTGATGTCATTCATGAAGCTAACATTTTCATGCATGTTATTTTCATTTCATTGCATTTTTGTCATCTTGTCCATGTTAAAATGTCATTTTCTTTGCTTAAATGTGCTATCCATATTCATCTTTATGTATTCACATAGAGTTAATAGTGTGTTTGTCAAAACGCTTGCTTGTTTTGTCATCTTGTCCATGTTAAAATGTCATTTTCTTTGCTTAAATGTGCTATCCATATTCATCTTTATGTATTCACATAGAGTTAATAGTGTGTTTGTCAAAACGCTTGCTTAGTTGCCGCAACAATTAGATTTTCAAAAGAAACCCCCAAGTTAAATCTATGTTACCTCTAATAACTAGATAATAACATGGATTTAATGTTTTTATTAAATTGATCCTCCAACTGGGGGATAAATCAAGCTTTTCACATATGAATTTATGGTTAAATAAGGAAAATATTTTGGTTTTTGAGATAAAATACCTTTTTACTTGTTTTTAAAGTGTTTATGCCTTGATCTTGAGTTTAATACCCTTGTTTGTGATATTTCAGTGGGCTTTTTCATCGTCTTAAACTACTCTGGGATTATGTAAATAAGCTCGTGAAGCCCATGTCACTCATTCCTTTCAATCATGGACATTCAAAAGTTTATGGCTTGAGTTTAGTCATAAGAAACTCAAAAAACAAAAAAAAATCTCCCTTGTTTTTGCCTTGATGGCACTATAGTCATGACTTAAAAAATCATTTTTGAACCCTAAACCATTTTCAAGAAATTTTTTGATATTTTTCCTTGAAAGGACATTGAATCACCTCTCCATTGGAATCTTGTTTTCCTTTAAACCATTCTGGATGAGGGAGTTATGATTTTTCAAATTATAGCTATCTAGAACCCTAAGAATTAATAATTTGTGTTTTGTTCAGCCCATTTCAACCCACTAGATAATTTTTCTAAATTTTTAAAATTTTTTTCTTAAAAATCTCATGAAATTCCTTCTTTAGACGGTTTCGTTTGTGATTTAATGATCCATATTAGTCAAAATGATTTTTCAAGATCGCTTCACCCTTTCCCCAATAGGTGTTGTTAGTGTTGCATTAGACCTAGCTTTAAAAATTAGTTCCATCCAAAAGCAATTTTCCAAGATTTTCATAATATTTTTACATTAATCATTATTGAGTCACTTTACGAATAGTTCTTCACCGACCCCTAGAACCTCTAAATTTGACAAAAATAAAATAAAGAGAGGAATAGTGTGATTTCATCCTTTATTTTTAGACTTAAAAAATTTATACCAATTCTCTGAGCTGCTTTTTTCGAGGCATGTGAAGGCTTTGACATGCATTTAACTAATTCCCCTGAACTTGAGTGTCAAAACAGGTCTAACAAGGCTGCCAAACAAAAAAAATAATTTTATCTTTTATTCAAATTATCAATTTTAATTTTAAAATACCTATTTTCATTAAAAATTATATTCCTTCTATTTTTTAAAAAAATCCTAAAATTTTTATCTTTGGGAATACTCTAGCCTTTTCCTCTAAAGGGGTACTCCAACCCTATTTTCACAAAACTCCATCACTAAGTTTCTTATCTTGAAAGATACTCCAACCCCAATTTCCAAGGGGATACTCCAACCTCACTTTTCAAACTTCAAAAAATCAAAATTTACTCTCTTCTAAACTTCTCCAGGCCTTTCTAATCGAAACATTTTTTCTACACCTCAAATGACCACTGAGTGCAAAAGCATTTCAAAATTGTCATTCTAGTTATTCCTCAATAATCAAAGATAATTACAAGATACGTTCCAATCATCCTTCCTTTTATGCTTTTGTGTATTTATTTTTTATGCAATAGTATTATAATTTTTTTTGTCTTAGTAACACGCTTCTTTTTGTGATGTCCATCGTGCATTGATTTTTCCATATCATTTTTCAAAAATTGTAAGGCAATATTCCATGTTAGTATTTATCTAGTGCGTGATGTGAAATATTTGATTTTTGAAATTAAATCTGAAAGTCATTTTTAGTAAAAATCCATATCTTCCCCATGTCTCTAGGTGAATACATGATTAAACATTTTTCTTAAAAATTGAGTTTACAATTTTCACAAAAAAATCATCAATTAAAAGAGGGATTATATCAAAATAATGACAAGTTAAAATTGATGATATGCGACCAATGTAAGACATGGCTAGTAGGTAACGATTTCTAACATCGTAGAGATGCTAATCCTTACCCAGGCGTAACCAACTTTTAAACTAAATCGACAAATCTCTAGACCTCATAGACCTTGAAATCGATGTTTCGAGTTTCATAACTCAAAATATCATTTTCAATATGTATTTGATCATGCTTGAACCCAAAATGATTGGTGGCAACTCCAAGTTTTCAACCACTTCATAGTGTCCATCCAAAAAAGATTGGACAAGCGATTTGTCTGACGGTCCTTTGCCTCACTATTATTTTATCACGCGTAATTCAAATCTTGAGCAAGGGATAACCTGAAAGAAATTCTTAACCCTTCTTTTTAAGTCATGTGCATCTCCATTAGAGTGATTCGGGTGGGTGTTGTGTTAGGTAATGGCACGTCATGATAGGCTCCCTTGCCATAAGTAGTTCCATCCACCTTGAAATTCATGCCTACATATCTTCTAATCATGTAGTATCTTCCATCTAGTGATTCCATGTTATTCCACCTTTAAAATGGGAAAAGGAACTTGAATTAGTTCATGTGAATATGCATGTGCTTTGTCAATATCAATCTTTATCATCATCCTTGTATTGTTTTGAATAAATCAAAAATAGATGCATGCATGATTGGATGAATGAATAAATGAATGAATGAGTAAGTGAATGTGGCAGCATTTGATGGAATAGATTGGGTACCAAACAATTGGCTAAGTATTAGACATGGAGATTATTGTAGGGGCAAAATCTATGGAATTCAAGTCATGATTCAACACCACTGTTTCATCAACTGAAAATCTCTGATTTATTCATTCATTGTTGGTGTACAAAACGATGTTTACAGGATTTAAAAAGTAAAAGTAACAAAAGGACCACTCTTGCAAACATTTCATTTTCCAAAATATGTTAATGCTTTTAGGGAATCCCTACAAATTCTAATCATTATTTTCTAGCCCTATATTTACAAAGCCCACCTAGTAGCCAAAAGATTATCTTTATGATCACTTCATTGCCCCGGATATTCTAATGCTTCTGGTAACATGATGGGGGTTTAGTAGCAACATTCGACCTTGGCTCAACCCAGAGTGTACCAAACATCATGTAGATTTTGAACTTTTCTTTCGAACACATGCAATTTTTCAATAGAATGCCCATGTAACCTCGCATGGTATTTATACTATGCATTGGTGTCATACCATTTAGGATAATAAGGTTCATAGGGGGGAATGTGAACGAAAACAATAAGCTAATTTTGGAAAAAGAAAGAGCACAATTCTTTATGGGTTAGTGGGATCGAATCTAATCGGCAATTCCTTTTATACTTTCGTGGTCTTTTCTCAGTATAGATACCAAAAGATGATCGGTTAGCACATGAAAGACCAATAGGGTTGGAGGGTGGGCTAGTCTGCATAGATGCAAAGCTGGGCATCTTTGTTTCACTCATGTAAATAGACCAGGGATTAGAATCTTTGTCCAGTTGTATACTTGATCCAACCTTTAGGTCTTCAAGTGCCAAAGGATGGGTTAAAGACATTGGTGATTCTCAAGGATCACCAAGAATATTTTTGATGATTTTTGTCAATCTAAACAATTGCTCCTTTATCTCTCGGATCTTATGTCCTATTCCTCTAACTATTCCCTCTAAGGATTTTATTCATGCTTCTAATTGATCTCCCAAACTCTGAGTTTTTGGATTTATCGAGGATGAGGACGCTCCTAGGTGAAGTTTCTTTTTATCCCATATCCTTGACTTTTTTACCAGTCTATTTAGTAGATTTTCCATTCCTTGGACTTCTTGATCGAGCTCTTCTTGGATGGACTCTAACGTGCTAATTCTTACCTTTAAAATGTTATCCATGTCTTGATCTTTTAAATGCAATGAAAGGAATGAATTTAGCACATTGTGGAAATTATGAATGCATGAGTATATGAACAAATGAATATGTGAACCTTACAGATGTAAAAATGCTTGATTGAATTTACAAGCCTTTTTTATATATGATTGTTGTGCAGAGATTGAAAAGGGAAAAAAAAATCCTAACACTATCTTCTCTCTTTCCTTTAGCAGACTTAAAGGCTCCAAAAATTTGGTGAATCTAATTTTGATTTTGGTTTTGTTTTTTCTCTTTCTCTCTCTCATTTGTTTTTGTTGATTTTTCTTTTCTTTTTTTATTTTGTTTTTAATTTCTTTTTTTTTTACTTCTTTTCGTTTTATTTTTCTAAAAAAGAAGGTTCGTGTTTTTTTCTTTCTTTCTTTTTTTTGAACTTAAGAAAGAATCCATGAAGTTTATCTTTTTGATCTAAAAAATTTTTATAAAAAATAAGATAGCAACCAAAAATTGCCACAAAAAATTTATCACGATATTGCAAATCAAGACAAGAAAGAAAAAAATAAAACTTATCATGGCAACACAACACACATTTATTGCTAACAAAATCAAATAATAAGAGTAAAAGGTTAGAAGTGTTCCCCTATATGTAACTAATTCTGAAACCGGGAATGGCTCTAACTAGGATAGGCCCTTACTGTTCATTACATGAAGTTCGAGTTGGACATTTAAATAAGTTCTTAAATTGTTCTTTGAGTTCAGAAAAAATTAACAAGGTATCCTAATCCTTAGCCATTGTGGGTTTATGTTGGAAAGGGTTCAATTTGAGTAAAAATATCTTCTATACCTGTAATGAGGCTAACACCTTAGGCAAGTATAGGAATTTACAACCAATAGGTTTTTCACTGACCCAAACAAAGGCTAACACCTCAAAAGGTGAAGCTACATCATCCTCTCCTAAAATATTTGGTAATCTATGCCCCTTCTATAAGCCTAGAGAAGATTCTAATGGTATGCATGTGTACTGCGTGTGTAGGGAAACAAACAAACCTTTTGGAACTTCACTCTTTCAAAAATTAAAAAAAAAAAAACTTATCCTAAATTCCCTACAAAAAAATAAATAGACAAATAAAAAGGGTTAGTGAAAAATATGAACAATATATACTAGAATTTCCATATAAATAAAAAAAGATGAAAAATTTTTCTTTTGAAAATACTGGGAACTATAGTTAAATATTGATTGAGCCCAAATCAATCAAAATTTAATTAACATAGTTTTAGGCCTGACTTTCTAACCTATCCCTAGTGGAATTACCAAGCTATCGCAACATGGCTGAGATATGAATCCTGACCTGCCAAACTTAGAAAAGTGGGTAGACCCTTTGTTCCTATGCATATAACATTACATATATCATTAACTTTCATTTCCTGGACACCAAGTTGTTGAAATGATTCACTCACTCAACTTAATCGTAAATAGTCATTATAAAATGACCATTAGTCTTGGAGTCACCACCAATCTATTTTGGCTAGGTGAGATTGGTCACCTATTGGAGTTTGTATTTCGAGGGTTACAAAACGTTTAAAAACAAATTTTGAGGTCTACATTTATACCGTAGATCACATGAAAGGCTCCAAGAGTCAATTACAATCACAAGTAATGATCGATCTTCCTCATAATGCCTAATATCGATAACTTATTAACTACTTGTTAACTCAACACTTGATTTTTATTCAGTTTCAGTATCTAGTATTTAACCATAATTCCTGTATTTAAAAAAATTTCAAATCTCAAATTATTATTTTGTTTAAAAGAATCGGATTTTGTGTTTTTTAAAATTAAAATATCTTTCACACCCTAATAGAGGACTGGAGGAATACAAAAGGTGAAAATATCTTTCACACCCCACCAGAGGATTGAAAGAATATGAAAAGTTTTATTTTTATGAAATTCAAAAAATATATTTCGCATCGTACACAGGACCAAAGGAAAATTAAAGGTTTTATTTCTATGAAGTTTGAAAATTTATAATTTTACTTGCTTTTGAAAAAGGTATTCCTTCATTTAAAATAATCAATAAGGTGACTTTAATATTCTGGAAGCGCACTTATGGACTACATTAACTCAAGAATATTGCCTTAATTTTTGAAAACTTTTGATTTTATCAAAAATAAAAGAAGCTTTTCCTAAGACCTGGACTTGGTCAAAGAGATAGAACCCTTAAAGTACATCTTTAACATGGAAGTATCTCTATGACCCTAAAGGACTCGATTTTAAGGTAAATTATCAAAATGTCCCTAAGGTATGCTTTCTATGTGAAAGCATCTCGATAACCTCAAAAGACTAGATATCATTATAAAAAGATGTGCCTACCCTATTATTTACCCTCGACATGTGTATCGTAGTGATTATAAAGGACTAAGTTCTAAGATAAATTAGTAAAAAACCACTAAGGTATACCTTT
>JBBYHK010010389.1:0-11653 GCA_038382065.1 Adansonia grandidieri | reverse complement strand
CAACTTGATCATTGGAGAGCTAGTCAACAACCACGTATCTTGTATGCTTTTGATATGGGCTTGCTAATTTCAACTTGGCTTGGGCTTACTGACTTCGGCTCTGAATTTGCTAGGCTTAACCATGTGTTTTCTGGTATTTTTTTCATATTAGATTAAGATTTATATCATAATTTATACATACTTCAAGCATGCCATTTTAAATGATCTTTTAATTTCTTTTAAAATTTAAAAATTGTAGTTTTTTTTTAATACATTGTTAAATTAAATTTCACAGTACTAGTCCTAAGAATTATTACTTAAATTATAAGAAAACAACTCTATTTTTTTTTTTTTTTTACTTTTAAACAACGTGACCCTTTTGGATGTTATGAACTCTTCCTAATATATTTTCAGAATAATATCAAATATTTTTTCTTGTTGCTCAAATATTTGGTTTCTTATTGTTGGCATACTCTGGGTTTTTGTGATTTAGTAGCTTCTGTTATGTATCCATGATGAATGATCTTGTGTTTTTATCCTTTACAAGAATGAACAGAAAGATGTTTACCAAATCTATTATCACCCTTGCATCAAAATGAATCAGTGTGAAATCCATTTAAGGATTTTTTTAAAAACTAATTTCGTTCCATTTCATGCTCTTAAATCAGTTTGCTTCATTACACTGAAGCAAGTTACTCAAGTCAAACTTGTGCATAGTTTCAAATAAGGAAACATATGCCTATAAGCTTTATTAAAAAAAATAGAGCTTTTTTTACTTCTAATTTTCTATTATAATATTAGCGATTCCCTTACTTAATTTGTATGAATGAATAGGTGTGGCAATGGACAGCATGGATTAAGATATTTGCAATTATCTTATTTACTTTTTCTAAATTTGGATATTATCGATTTCGAGCGGCTACAAATTTGGATATTATAATACTATCCATAGCGAATTTAGAGGGATATGGATATGCAACCTCGAATATCCATTATGTGAATCCTTATCACTTTTATAGATATAAAGGATGCTTTTGATTGGTGAGGAAACATTACAAACTAGTAAAATAGGATGTTGTACAAAGATGGTAGAGAGAAAGATTGGAGCAAGCCCTAGAGAACAAATGTAGTGGTAGATGGCTGTGATGAAGCAAATAAGTAGCTGAAGGTAGTAAAAGTTAAGATGGTTGTAAAAATCAAAGGAGAAAGTTGCAATGAATTTTAAAGAGCCAAAAATTTAGTCAAATTGCTAAATGTTCCATTTTGGAACCTCTAAACCTTTATTTATACTCTCGAAGGTAGTTTCTAGGAGTAGTTATGAAGCAAGAGGGGATGTTACCAAGAGACTACTCACATGAAACAATCATCAATCATAGGTAATTAGAGTTAAGAGTGGCTGGTTGCTAAAGTGGTGGGTTAGAGTGGATGTTATTGGAAGTTAAACTCTAAGAACTGTTTTAGTAATAGTAGTGAATAATGGTTACATGATAGCACATGTAAGAATGTATTGCCTATTTGACGGGAAAATGAATGCACTGATATTCTAAGGAAATGTTAAGAACTAGACTTCATAATAGTCTTCATATTTGAGCCTCCATGTCATACTCTCCAAGACATCCCTGTTTGTGTAAACCCTGTAAGCCAATCGGATTTGCTTGTAACAAACTAGCTTTTAGTCATTTCATGTAAAACATGTTATTATTGCATTAATGAAATAAGGTATTACTTTATCTATAAGACTATAATAATTGTTATTTATGACTTATGAAGATAAAACCCATGAAAAACATTGGCCTTGTAGAGGAATTATAACGAGTTATAATTATAAGATCTTTATGCATCAAAGCCATCTTTCTAAAATCATTCCTGGTCATCTTATTGTCAAGACAGGGCATTCACAATCCATAAGGACTAGTATATGTTAAGCTTCCATGCATATACAACTAATCTAAAGACTTGAAGTATTCTGATACTTAGGGATAACATATGGGCACTTTGTTATGGTAATGAGTTCACTGAATATGACCCACTATAAGAGTCCTATTTGGTATTTCACTCTAATGTCTATGAAAATACTTCTTGTGTCAATAGTGTAAGTAATCCTTAAACTTGTGACACCAGGTCATTTTGTATGTGAATTATCACACTTAAAGATAATAATGATCTAGTCCACTTTGATATATGACTAAGGTAAGGTGTTTTTTGTATGTTATGAAGCATACTAAAGGATAATGAGTGATCCAGAAAGGATTCATCACCTCAAGAGATATAAGGAGAAATATATCATTTCTTCTTGGCCTTTGTTATCACAGAAGTCTCGGGCCAAGGCAATACTGATTATGGAATTAACACATGAAAGCTACAAGACTAATATAGAATAAGTTAAGAGTAGAGACCGAAACACGCTCTTACCTTCTTTGATATATGGTGAAAGTATTGAATTACACTAAGATACTATATACTAAAAGGCTTGTCAAAGCCAATTTAACTTTCTCTGCATGTTTAGCGGCCATAATGTATTGCTAGATGCCAATCTCAATCTATAAATATAAATGTTCTTAACCGAATAATTTATATGTACTACAAATGTGATAGGGGCCTAATGGATCGTGACAACTCTATAAAATATAGCTATTTTGTCTCATTATTCATATTAAATTAGCTAGGTCTTAGAGATTTTTATTTAAATTTTATTTATAGTAGCATTAGTTTATTTAAATTTTAGTTATTTTTACTAGTTTTTAATTTTTTTATTATTTAGTTTTTGTATATTTTAAATACTTAGTTATTTAAATACTTTTCATATTTTTGTAGGTCAAAAACCTAAGGAGTTTCTAAAAGTGCAACAACTTAATCAAGAAGTAAAGTGGACTCAATCAAGCAATGTGATTAAGTTTGGCAATTTTTAAAAATAATATATTCAAGCTACTTGGAGATCAAGTACCATTAGGGTTTTGCTTATAAATAGAAATCTTAGGAAACATCTGAAATATTCTATAGTTTTATTTTTCTCTAGTTTTCTGAAGAGAAAAGAAGCCACCATAATATTTAAGAAGCTAAAGAGATTTTAGAAAAGCTTGAAGATCAAAGACCCGGCCAATCTTAGTTTTCTCTTTCTCTTTACTATTTTTATCTTTCTTATATTACTTATAATGGTGAAACTCTTTGGTTTTATATTTTATATATTTATTATGAACTAGATTTATTTTTCTAGGGTTGCAATGGAACTCAACATGCAGTTTGGATTATTTTATTTTATTTTATTTTCTTGATTTAATAATTTTGAGTTATTTGTTCAATGTTGTTCTTAATACTTCTAATTACTTGATCACCAATTAAATTGATTTAGTAACCTTAATGAACTTGAAAAAAGGAATTTTATATTTAGACCTAGATTGAATGCATATGTTTCTTATTCATTTATTAGGATGAATTGATCTGCATGTTAGATAGGAATATATGAGCATGTCATATGTAACCAAATTAGACCTAGGCTTAATGAGTTTCTTTTAATTTAATTTGCATAGGAATATAGTAAATTGTTTAAAAAATATATTTTTATAAGACCATCGGATGATACTTATAAATAAATTATAACTCTAAGTTAACAACTTATTATCATTAGTTAAGTTAAGAGAGTAAGGTTTTATTAAAATGAAGTGTTGAGAAAATTGTAATCCTAGGCTTCTATTATTTATTATTTGCTTTTTTTATGATCATTATTATTATTATTATTATTATTATTATTATTATTATTATTATTAGTTTTAATTTATAATTTTTAATCACTTGTTTGAATAAGATTAAGTTGTTTCAATTTTAGTACTTAACAAATTTAGTATCAATTCCTTGTAAGATAGACACTCCACTTTATCATATATTACTTGTTATGATACGTGCACCTGCATAGTTAATTCCGATAACAAGTTTTTTGCACCGTTGTTGGGGAATTGTTTTACTATTTTTGTTAATATTAATACCAAGAAATCTTAGTCTTAATTCAAACTTTTATTTATTTATCTATTTATTTTATTTTTATTTTAGGTAATTTGAAAAGATGGCATTTTATAATTATCACTGGTCACCTGAGGAAATTAAACAAAGGAACGCGTTAAATGCCATATCTGCACAATTGGTTGTAATTTTTGGGAAGCTTGACAATGCACGCATTATCCAAAGCTTATTAATAACTTGAGAATAATGTGGGGGGGACATACTAGTGATCGTAGCTCGATTTATGCTATATCCATTCAATATGTTGGGGACTATAGTATGCAATAGCATTGTTTTTATTCTAAAAACTATCATTCAAATTGGCACGATCATCCAAATTTTGCTTGGTGCAACACTCAATGGCTTCCATATTCAGTTGATCCAACCTTTCATCAAGGTTTTCCACCACAAGCTCAAGTTCTTATCCTAGAAGAGAAGCCATAATAAGAAGAGATGCTTATCCATTATATTAAAAAAACTCAAATTTGAGATGCTATCATTTAGACTCTAACGACATCTTTAAGGAACCTTAAGTCACAAGTGGCCTAACTTACTGATGCCATTTGTAATTGCCCTCAAGAAACTTTACCATGTGATACTAAGATAAATCTTATGATGGGTAAAGAAATTGAAAGGGATGACAGGCAACCAGAATTACTAATCGAGCCTGAAGATGAAATTTTAGTTTATAAACATGATAAAGTGATTTAAGAAAAGAAAATACAGTCTGAACCACCATCAACATTTCCTAACAAATATAATTAGTATTATGCAGTTAATATGGTGAAGAGTGCATTCAACAAAGTGTTCATAAAGAGTTATTTCACTAATCCATTCAAGGCATTTTTTATTTCAACTTTTGAGTGGGATAACATTAACCTTATCAGGTGTTCAAAGTTGTTGGAGGCATAACCACATTCTATTATATTCACTTCTTTACTCGAACCATTGGGATTTTTAGCTAATGCAACATCATCTTTAAAGCCTCTTGTTCAAAAACCACTCTCATTGGAGCATAAGCCCTTGTTGATACTCTTAAGAAACTATAAAAAAGCATTAGGATGGTCAATTGCTAATATAAAATGGCTTAGGAAGTTCAAGGTGAAAGGGTAACATTTCAAACATTTTTAGGGAGGCAAATTTGATCGTCAAAAGTCTTACAACAGTTTAGCCTAACCAAAAAATATTGAAGATAGTCAAGTTGACGATTATAAATCAAGCACTTTTTGGGAGGCAACCCAAGCTTCTTAAACTTTTCTTTCTTTAATTTTAGATTTTTTTTTCATACTTAATATTTTTACTCTTTTTGCAAGTTTTGCAAAAAAAAAAAAAAGGAAAAGAAATTGGCGCTGTAATTCTAGAATTTGGCACCGCAGTGCTAAAGTGTATCATAGCTTAGTGCTGCAGTGCTAGAATACTGGCACTGTAGCACCATGGCTAATTAAAAAAAATTTTGCTGCCCAGATACTTCGAAGGCCAGTGCTTAGCGCCAAGGCATCAGTGCTGCAGCACTAGCCACCCTTTTCCCTTTTGTTTACATTTTTTATATTTTTAAACCCTTATTTTAATTTTTTATTTTATTTTTTACCTTAAAAATTTTTTTAAAAGCATAAAAAAATTTATTAGGATTATCTTTAATAAGTTTGTTTTATTTGACTTTCTTTTACAGCTTCCTATCAACTTTGACAAGCATGATAATTCGAAAAGAATGACTAGTGCTTCGCCTAAGTTTTCTTCTTCGAAAAGGGAATTACTTATTCTTTCTCTTTTATTTATAAACATTGAGGATAATATTTGTTTTAAGTTTAGGGGTAAGCTTATTATTTTGTTAATGTCAAATTATTCTAGGTTAGTTGATTCTTGCATAATTTTTTCTTTGTTTTTGCTTAAATTTTTTTAAGAGTCTAGTATGATTGAAATGTTTGCGCTTAATATGATGAGATTCTTATCTAATGATGAAAACTTAGTTGTTGATTTATCTCGATTCTTGGGAAAATATAAGCATGATTGAATTTTATGATTAGATTTTTTTGTTTTTCTCATTGTTAGAATGTGATTTTCAAAAATTTTGAACACCTAATCTCTTCCATTAATTTGTATTGCTTATTTTAAGAATGTTTATGCTGATGTAAATTGCAATTATATCTAGAAGCCTAAAATTTGTTTAATTCTCTCGAGACAAAATCCTAGACAATACTAAGTTAAAGAGATGATTTAGGCTATCTTTGGATTGTTTGAGCCTTTTGAAGCCTACCTTTATATATTTATATTCTTAGTTACCTCATTTGAGCGTAATAGATATATCATTTTCTTTTGATTGCTGCGTATATTTTTAGCTTAACCTAATAAGAAAAACCATGATCAACCGTCACTACATAGGCATAAGCATGAAATTGTTTTAAAAAGTATAATGAGCCATGTTTGAATTTTATTGCATTGGTGAAGCACGAAAGAAAATATGAAAAGAAAAAAATGAAAAAAAAAAAGAAAATTTGAAAAAAATATATACAAAAGTGTGTAAATGAATAAATGGCATGGAAAAGAAAATGTCATGAAAAGAAAAGAACAAAAAGAGTATGTGTTTCAAACTTGTTGAGAAACGTTTGATAAAAGATCTGGAACAATGAAAAATGTCTATGGTGAACTAAGCCGAAATATATTTTTTAATCCTACCTTGACCTAGCCTTTCATTACAAGCTTAATAAAGTCTTGCATGATCTTTGATGAGATGTTGGTCTATATTAGTGGAGAGAGAGAAGAAAAGCAAACATATGAGAATCTAGTATTAATTCATGGTTTGCAATGATAAAAATTTATTCAGTTTGTATGCAATAATTTGTAAAGAAATTATACATACACTAGAAATCCATTCAAAGCATTGAGATTTATGATTGAATCAAAGCGTGGATTTGAATAGTGTTTGTATTTTCCTTGAGTTAAGATTTTGAGATGACTTTTGAAGAAAATTAATCCTACCTTGACCTAGCCTTTCATTACAAGCTTAATAAAGTCTTGCATGTTCTTTGATGAGATGTTGGTCTATATTAGTGGAGAGAGAGATGAAAAGCAAACATATGAGAATCTAGTATTAATTTGTGGTTTGCAATGATAAAAATTTATTCAGTTTGTATGCAATAATTTGTAAAGAAATTATACATATACTAGAAATCCATTCAAAGCATTTAGATTAGGTCTTATAGATTTTTATTTAAATTTTATTTATAATAGTATTATTTTATTTAAATTTTATTTATTTTTAGCAGTTTTTAATTTATTATTATTTATTTTCCTTATAGTTTAATTACTTAGTTATTTAAATACTTTTCCTATTTTTGTAGGTCAAAATCCCAAAGAAGTTTCCAAAAGTGCAACAACTTAATCAAGAAGTAATGTGGACTAAATCAAGCAAAGTGATTAAGTTTGGCAATTTTCAAAAATAATATATTCAAGCTACTTGGAGATCAAGTTTCTACTTTCAGGGTTTTGCTTATAAATAAGAATCTTGAGAAATATCCCAGATATTCTATAGTTTTCTTTTTCTCTAGTTTTCTAAATAGGAGAGAAGCCACAATAATATTCAAAAAGCTAGACAGATTTTGAAGAAGCTTGAAGATCAAAGATCCGGCCAATCTTAGTTTTTCTTTCTCTTTACTCTTTTTATCTTTCTTGTATTACTTGTAGTGGTGAAACTCCTTGGTTTTATATCTTATCTATTTACTATGAACTAGATCTATTTTTTTAGGGTTGTAATGGAACTCAACATGTAGTTTGAATTATTTTTTTTCTTGATTTAGTGATATTTAGTTGTCTGTTCAATTTTGTTTTAATGCTTCTAATTGCTTGATCACAAATTAAATTAATTTGGTAACATTAATGAACTTGGAAAAGAGAATTTTGTATTTAGACCTGGATTGAATGACATATGTTTCATATTCATTTATTAAGATGAATTGATCTGCATGTTAGATAAGAATATACGAGTATGCCATATGTAACCAAATTAGAGTCTAAGCTTAATGAGTTTTTTTTTAAATTCAATTTGCATAGGAATATAGTAAATTGATTAAAAGAGATATTTTTATAAGACCATTGAAAGATACTTATAAATAAATTAGAACTTTAGGTTAATAACTCATTATCATTAGTTAAGTTAAGAGAGTAGGGTTTTATTCAAATGAAGTGTTGAAGGAAATTGTAATCCTAAGCTTCTATTATTTATCATTTGCTTCTTTTTTGTTATTTTTATTATTATTATTTTTAATTTATAATTTGTAATCATTTGTTTGAATAAGATTAAGTTGTTTTAATTTTAGTACTTAACAAATTTAGTATCAATTCCTTATGGGATAGATGCTCTACTTTATCACTATATTACTTGTTACGATACGTGCACTTGTGTTATTAATTCCAACAACAGATCCCACACATAATGGTGATTTTATGGAATGAAAATGAGATTGGGTTTGAATTACCAAAAAAGTAAAAGTTAATCATTAGTTTTTTTAATAGTTCAAAAATTAGGGACTTACGTACAATTAACCTAAAAGTTAGGAGCACTTTTACCCTGGGTATTTAATCCTTACTTTATCTATTCTTGGCAATTTAATTAGATCTAAGTGCCACTTTATCTTCCTTAAAAAGAAAATTGCAATATTTTGATATTCTAGTGCCGTCTCCTTATGGATTCGGAGAGAAAATCTATTTCTTCTCTTCCTTGATGTTTCGGCATGTATGATTATTGCCAAGTAAAGGTTTTCAAAACATAAGTGGCTAACAAGATTCTCAGCATAATAAATCACATCCTTATGAAGGCTTTCTAAGTCATCTATGTGGGTCACCATTACAGGCTAGATGCTTAGACAGCTTCAGTTTATGAGAACTAGGCTCGATGTATAACAATGAAGTAGAAACTGTGATTAATCCAAAGGATGGCACCCTTCAAATTTAGGTCAAATTTTTAGATCTAGGATTCTTCCTGTAATTGGTAGATACATCAAAGGCTTGTAAGACGATCCGTTAAAATTGTTCGATTTGTTTCGCATCATCAATTTTGCTTTTTCAATTTTAATTTGATTTTTATTGTAAATCAATTAGATTTATCCAAAAACCGGACATTTGATGTCCAAGATCCGATCCTTCGATCTCAAGTATGGAGGAAACCTAAGAATCTTACCAAACTCTAAGGGTTAACTCCATAATCTTCATTTAGTGGATTTCACTTTATAAAGCAAATCACTTTGTACACAAGATACTAAAGAGTATTGGAATGCAAGAGTGCTAAATTAATGTAGCACTCTAGGAATATAGCATTGGAGCAGTAAAGTATTAGAAAATTAGAGTGTTGGACGTAGCTGCTAAGAACTACTGTGTCAAGTAGCGTTGCCAACCAGTATTGCTTAGAAGCACTGCTGCTAAAAAGTGCCGTGCTAAGTAACTCTACTGCCCAAAAGCATTCCTACCAAGAAGTGTTGTGCCGTGTAGAACTAATGCCTAGACATTGAATGCTATGTCAAATGGCACTACTGCAAAAAGCGTATCGCCAGGTAGTATGATGCAAGCAGTGTCACCAGGGAAAAATAGGGGTAGGGAATGTTATGCCAAGGTGCACTATCTATGAAGATTAAGCCCGCATCATATGTTATTGACTAAAAAATAGAAATTTACATCAGATAACATATTTGAATATCTAATTACGCTGTCTAAATCCAACATTATTTCTTTGAATAATGAATTCATTTATCCAAATCCGTTAAATGTTTATTGTAAAATGCATAAATTTATGCTCATAGAAAGAATCAAACTTTGGCTTTCAGCTACTTATTGAATTTGTATTTTCACTGATTTGGATATTCGACAAATAATGTTATTTAATTCAGATTAAAATATGGATAATAAACAAATTTAGATTTTAATGCATTGGGTTCAAATATTACAAAAATATCCAGATATCCAATCTGCTGCCGTCCCTATGAATGAATCATTATATTCTAATAAAGTTATGTCCCTCGCTTCGTGGGGGGTTTTTTTATGGATTTTAGTTATTTATTAATAAAAATTAATTCATTAAAAATATTTATATATTTTTAAATTTTATATTTATAATCAAGTATAAATTTTAAATCGATTTGTAAGTTAATGTGCACATCAATCACTTTTAATACATCATTTAAATATAAAAGAGAAACAATTAATAAAATAAATTTATTTTTTAAATTTTTCCCCAAGTCAATTGGATATGAACTTTAAATCAACCTTCGAATTAACATGTGGACCAATCTCTTTAAGTAAATTATTTAAAATAAAAATAACTACTAAAATAAAAGTTTATTTTAATCTTTTCTAATGTGTTGGATACGGATTCTAAATTGATCCATTAGTCAATATGCTAACCTTTTAAATAAATCATCTAAAAATAAAATAAAAATAATTAATAAAATAAATTTTTAACTTTTTTCTCAAGCAAGTCAGGTACAGATCCTAAATCGACTTGTAAATCAACTTGCAGATTAGCTCCTTTTTAATTCATTATCAATTAATAAAATATTTTTAAACTTTTTTTGTGCTTGTCAAGTATGTTCCTAAATCGTCCTGCACGTCATGTATAAATAACTTCTTTAAATATATCATTTAAAAATAAAATAAAAATAAAAACTTAATTGAAAAAAATTAAAAAATTAAAATATTTTTTATCTTTTGGAAAAGATTAAGTATTAAATCAATCCGTGAATTACCGTGTAGATCAACCACTTAATAAAAATAAAATACTCAAATACGAAAAAAAATAAAACCCACGAATTACCGTGTGGTTAAAATTAAAAAAACTTAAAAATAATTAATAAAATAATTTTTTCAAAATGGATCAAGTACAAATATCAAAATGATCCGTGAATATTCTTAACAAATCCCTAAAAAATATCTAATTTTAAAATAATTTAAAACTAAAATTCTAAATTAAAAATATGAACAAAAAAAAATCTGAAGTTAACTACTTGTCACATTTCAAATAGAGAGAATGGAACTTGGCTGATAGCTAGCTAACGAATTTTTTTTGCATCTTTTTTATTAAAATAATATAAAAAATTTTTATTTATCGAAATAGGCTGATTCAGATTATTTACCGAAATAGGCCAAATTTAAAAAGCTATTTAGAAATTACCATTTAAAATACCGATTTCTCAATGTGAAAAAAAAAATTATAAAATTTAGTTAAAAAATCGCCAAATCAGATGATGATTTCTCAAAATCTAAGTGAAAAATCATCATTTAATTAGACAATTTTTCATAGCAGAAATAATTCGACTGGGTGTGCCGATTTCCCAACAACATATATATATATATATATATGCTTATATAAATTTTAGAAGAATTTCAAAAAAAGAAAGTAAACTAATAGTTATTAAAAGAGTAAAACCAAAAAAATAATTATAAAAAAGAAATAATAATTGTTAAAATTATTAATAAAAATTTGAATTACCTTTTCACCTCTAATTTTATTCTATTTTTGTTGTTACTCTTCTCTATGTTCTTAATGAAACCGACTCTTCCTATATATATAAAAATATATATAAATTATATATATTAAAATAGTTTACAAATAATAATATATTAAAAATTATTTTTATTAATCTTAAGTTAATATTTAAAAACTAATAAAAAATAAAAATATTTTATATTAAATCTT
>JBBYHK010010378.1:0-11654 GCA_038382065.1 Adansonia grandidieri | reverse complement strand
CAATTGATGACATCATAAATAAATATTTATCTTTAATTAAATTAAAATTAATTTAGAGTTTTATCTCTAATTAAATTTAAATTAATTTAGAGATAAATAAAAAAGTTTTATCTCTAATTAAATTAAATTAATTAAGATAAATTTATTAAAGAAGTTATATTCTTTAAGAACTCTTTTCTACTTGGCTCATTGGTACTATAAAAAGGGGTCTCCACCGAAGCCATTGAACATAATTCACAAGCCTGAAAAGAAGAAGCAGATTTTGAAGATTCAAGTCCTCTCAAAGTCTAAAGAAGTTTTCTCTCAAGAACGCGAAGAACACGGCTCTCGTTTTTCAAAAAGCTGCTCTCTGATCCTATTCCAACAACAGAAATGAGTTAAATTCCGTTTATCAAGATCAAGTCTAGAAGACCTTGAAGTAGACCTCAGCGATTCAAGATCAAGTCTAGAAGACCCTTGGATCGAAATTTTTATTGAAGAAAAGAATCAAAGGATTTCTTTATTTTAAAGAGCATCTAGAGATTACAACTCAAATATGATAAATCAAGTTGATTTATTTGTCTTCAAATTTTCTTTGTCATTTTTCGACACGAAATTTGTGTGTACAAATTTCTAGCACGCCTGGTGGGACGATCTCTGCCTTTCATCTCTTTGCTTCAAAATTTAAGTTATCAAGTTTCAATGGCTCCCAAGAAGAACCTTGTCAACAAACCAACTCTTAAACTTGCTCATGTTGATCCTGCAGTCTAACCCACTTCATCAGCCAACATTGATGTCACTACTCATCCTTGCGGCACTAGGGCAAAGACTAAATCTTTTTCTAAGCTTTATGATCAGACTTCTCCATGCTAAACCAAAATCCACTCTTTGAGACCTCTTCAAGTCAAGACTCAGAAGAAGTTCCTGTTGAATAACTTGATTCTGGATCGAGTCCAACTCACCAAAAATCATCCAAGGAGCAAGATATTTGTTCAGGCAGTAGCTCTAAACCCCTATCTCCTCCAAATCAAGCTTTGGAGTAATAAATGTCATGACAACTAGCACCACATCACTTGGAGAGCAAGTTGCAATTTTGGAAAAATCTATTAAAACTCTCGCAACAAGTATTGGAGAAAAAAGATGAACATATTACCTTCTTGATGGATAGGATGGCTACTTTCATTGGAAAAAAAATCAAAGGCCTCAGGTGAAAATAATGAATCAAATCCTTAAAATGATGTTAAAAACTCTAACCCTGAAGATGCAAAAGATTCGTGAAGTGGTCACAATAAGTCAACTCAAAGATCTTATTAAAGCAGCCATCAAGGATCAAGCTGATAGTGTCACTCAACCTTCATACACATATGCAAAGCCATATTCTCCAAGAATTGATCATTTAAGGATGCTTGAAAATTACCAACCTCCAAAGTTTCAGCAGTTTAATGGAAAAGGAAATCCACGCCAATATGTTACGCATTTCGTGGAGACTTGTAATAATGCTGGAACCTATGGAGATCTTATGGTAAAACAATTTGTTTGATCCTTGAAGGGTAATGCTTTTGATTGGGATACCAATCTTGAGCCTGGAATGATTGATAATTGGGAACAACTTGAGTGAGAATTTTTCAATTAGTTTTACATTACTCGTCGTATCATCAGCATGATCAAACTCATTAGCTCACACCAATGGAAGGATCAACCAGTGGTTGTAAGTGGAGGAATTAAAGCCTTAACTGCAAAGAAAGATTGTCTGAGTCTTCTGCACTTGACATGCATATACAGGGCATGAATTGGGGTTTACGTTACATTCTTCAAGGCAGCAAAACCTAAAACCTTTGAAGAGTTAGCTACTCGTGCTCATGATATGGAGTTAAGTATGTCATCTTTTGGAAATCAAGAGCCTCCTATGCAAGAGCCGAAAAAGAGCAAAGAAAAGCAAGACATTCGAAAAGGGGGCTAAACCTTTGCTAATAAAGGAGAAAGCAAACAATCCATGACTGTGGATACCAGGCCTCTTAAGATCTTTCCAAAGTCAAAACAAGCTCAAGAAGTAAAATCTACGACTACCAAAAATAAAGGCAAAGTTAAAGTTACCTTGAAGGAAAGGCAAGAAAAAAAGTAGCCATTCCCTGATTTTGATATTGCCAGTATATTAGAAGAACTTTTGAAGACTAAGCTATTCAATTGCCAGTGATGAAATGGCCTGAAAAAGCTAATAAAATCGATGATCCCAACTATTGCAAACATCATCGGTTATTTAGCCACCCTATAGAAAAATGTTTCATCTTGAAAGATAAAATCATGGCACTTTATGAAGAAGGAAAGATTGAATTTGAAGAAGAAATAGTGTTGACGAACATGACCTCAATCACTATGGTGCCTTATTTCTCAAATAAAACCATAAAGTTTGGCTTTTTGATCTTATCAGACTCCGTTCAAACACAAGTAAAATGGTGGATCTCTAAGTGAATGGGGGCAACCATCTATTGCAGGAAGCAAATACGGATGATGATGGGTGGGCATTAGTCACACGTCAAAGAAATAGAAAGCAAAATCTTCAAAAGCTTGTTAAAGTCCCCATAAGTGCTAAGATAATCGGATGGCAATGTAAAACTCCAAGGCCCAAAATGCCCCTGATAAAAACAGGTTCATCTAAGCATAAAAATTTGACTTGGAAAAGGTCACGAAGACCGATCACTTTAAATGAATATGTGCCAATCTAATTCATAAATGAAGATTTGATCCCTATGATTTGTTACAATATTGATGGTGATGAAGAATTCGAAGATGAAGACAATATAGATATAGTCGTGATTGAAGCTAGAGATCATTCTTGCGGCTTGAGCATTAGTGTCACTGATGAAGATCTACTATTAGGATCCACTCCTCATAATTGACCATTGTTTGTCGTGGGATTTACTTGTGAATAAAAGATCAACAGGATTTTGGTGGACGATGGTTCCGCAGTCAATAAACTCCCTTTAAAAACAAGGAAGGAATTGGGAGTTCCTTTAGATGAAATGATGCAAAGTTGTCTAATGATTCAAGGATTCAACCAAGAGGGGCAAAGAGCTCTTGGAAAGCTTAGACTTTAACTTTTCATTAGAGATATGGAGTTTCATCCACTCTTTCATGTGATTGATGCCAAAATAACATAAAATATGTTACTAGAATGATCGTGGATACATCAAAATGGTATGGTTTCCTCCACTCTTCATCAATGCTTTAAGTACTGTAGAAATAGTCAAGTCAAGACAATTGTTGTTGATGCTAAACCATTTACCTCGACTGAGGCTCATTTTGCAGATGCTAAGTTTTATGTGGAGGGCGCTTTCATTGAAGAAGTAATGACTGCTCCTGTGAAAGAATTAAAGCAAAAGGAAAAAAATTTCACTCCTTCCATCAACGAAGATAAAATCAGTCAAGGTTTAAAGAAGCCCCTCACTAACTTGGAAGAATCAACAATTCTTAAACCTCCTTTGAAAGGATATGCCAGGCCAGTTGAATAATTACTCTTCAAACATCAAGATCTTCTTTCCCATTGAGCTAGAGGTTTTGACCTTAATGCCTATAGACTACTTGTTAAAGCTGAATATAAGCAAGAAGATGTTGTTAAGTTGATAGAAGAACCTAGCAATGCAAAGTCATGAAGTCTAATCAAAGTTTCTAAAGTCTGGCCAAAAAAGGCTGATCATGTCAAAACGTCCAAACAAGGACTTGGATTTTCTCCATTAAAATTGAAGATTCGTAAAGAAACTTCAAGTTATATAAATGTGAAAAGAACTTTTAAGGAGCAAAAAGATTTAATAGATCCACCAAGACCTTCAGTGTTTAGTCGTTTGGGAACACGTTTAACGTAGGTCTCAGTGTTTGACCGTTTAAGCATTTAATTACCTCAAAGGTCAATGTTTGAGCGAATATGGCCAAAAGCCGATGAAACGTTTACAAGTGAGTCGATACCCGTTCATACAAGGCTAGGAAGTTTGAACTCCAAAAAAGACAACCAAAGTGAAAAAAGAAAAATCTCAACCTTTAATGAAGCAAGGGATTTTCATAGCAAAATTTTTTCTCGAATAAAAAGGCAAAGCCAGCGAAAAGTAACTGCTGGTGAAGTTTTGAAGGCTAAAAAGCATACAGTGGTGATAACCAAGTATCTTCAGAAGAAAAAAAGTTTGAAGAAATTGAAATAGTCACTTTGCATCATGTATCTATAAGGGAAGCTAATGAAGAACCACAGGAAGAAGATGCTCAAGAAGCTCCTTCATCATTTGAAGAAGGAAATCAGGCTACCATTGATGAGCTAAAAGAGGTTAACATCGAAACTTGTAAAGATCCACATCCAATTTTTGTCATTGTTTGTTTGTCTTCAGAATAAGAAAAAGCTTATCTTGATCTTTTGATTGAGTACAGAGATGTCTTTGCTTGGACCTATAAGGAAATGCTAGGACTTGATCCAAAAATAGCTGTGCATCATCTAGGTGTCAAAAAGACTGTCAGACCTATCAAACAAGCTCAACGATGTTTTCATCCTGACTTGATTCCTCAAATTGAAGCTGAAGTCAATAAGCTTATTACATGTGGCTTTATTAGAGAAGTTAAGTATCCTACTTGGATATCAAACATTGTCCCAGTAAGAAAAAAGAATGGTCAACTTTGAATTTGTGTGGACTTTCAGGATTTAAAAAATGCTTGTCCGAAAGATAATTTCCCTTTTCCTCTAACTGAGATAATGGTGGATGCTATAACTGGTCATAGGGCTATCTTTCATGGATGGTTCATTTGGTTATAATCAAATTTGCATGGCTTCAAAGGATGAAGAACTTACTGCTTTTCGCACTCCAAAAGGGATATATTGTAATAAAGTTATGCCTTTTGGGTTAAAAAATGCTGGTGCTACGTATCAAAGAGCAATGCAAAAGATCTTCGATGATAAGCTTCACAAAAATGTTGAGTGCTGTGTGGATGACTTAGTTGTGAAGTCAAAGAAATAGGTAGATTATCTCATTGATCTCTGTCAAGTGTTCGAAAGATTACACATGTACCAATTAAAGATGAATCCATTAAAGTGTGCTTTTGGCATTTTGTCAGGCAAGTTTCTAGGGTTTATTGTAAGACATCATGGAATTGAGATTGATCAATCAAAGATAATGCGATCATGAAAATGCCAGAACCACGTAATCTCCATGAGCTCAAAAGTTTACAAGGAAAATTAACATATATTCGATGCTTTATATCAAACTTGGTAGGTCGATGTCAACCATTCAATTGGCTGATGAAGAAAGATGTTCCTTTTATTTGAGATGAAGCTTGTAGTAATGTTTTCAAAAGCATTAAGGCCTATTTGTTGCGATCGCCTATTTTAAAAGCACCTATATGAAGAAAACCTTTAATCCTTTATATTACTACACAGGAACATTCTTTCGAAGCATTGTTAGCACAAGAAAATGATGAAGAAAAAGAAAATGCACTCTATTATCTCAATAGAACTCTTAATGGTGCTAAGTTAAATTATTCTCCTATTGAAAAGACTTATCTGGCATTAATGTTCACTATTAAAAGGTTAAGGCATTATTTGCAAGCTCATACTGTCCATTTAATATCCCAAGCAGATCCTCTTAAGTATCTTATGTCCAAGGCTATACTTAGTGAAAGATTGGCGAAATGGGCTTTCTTGTTACAAGAGTTTAATATCACTTATATTCCACAAAAGGCTATTAAGAGACAAGCATTGGCTGATTTTCTAGCAAACCATCCTATCCAAATGATTGGGAATTCTCTAAAGATCTACCCAATGAGGATGTTTTTTTTATTGAAATTCTTAGGCCATGGAAGTTGTTCTTTGATGGAGATGCACAACAAGATGGAGCTAGAGTGGGTATTGTCTTCGTCACTCTAAAAAGTGGTGTATTGCATTATGCATTCACTCTCATTGAAATTTGTTCCAATAATGTAGCCGAATACCAAGCTCTGATCATTCGATTGGAGATGGCAATTGATATGAAAGTCACCTAACTTAAAGTGTAAGGAGATTCTAAATTGGTCATCAACCAACTTCTTTCACTTTATGAAGTTAAGAAACTGGAGATTTTACTATATGTCAACTTTGCAAAGAAAGTCTTAGCATGGTTTGACAAAGTGAACTTAGAACACATGCCAAGAAAAGAAAATAGACAAGCTGATTCTTTGGCCAGTTTGGCATAATCTCTTGTATTACCAAGTGCCAAAATAAAGGTTCCTTTATGTAAACGATGGGTTTTGCCATTAATTACTATCTCTGAAAAAGAAGATATCAAATCCAAAATTGTTTCAGTTTGTGATATTGAGAAAAAAGATTGGAGGCAACCGTTGATTGATTATCTAGAGTATGATAAATTAGCTAGTGGTCCAAAGCATAAAATAGAAGTAAAACGTCAAGCTCCTCGATTTATTTACTTCAAGGGTACACTTTATCATCGTTCTTTTGATGAAGTCTTTCTTCGATGTTTAGGAGAAGATGAAGCATCCAAAGCTCTACAAGAAGCTCATTTTAAAGTTTGTGGTGCACATCAATCTAGAGCTAAATTGCACTTTCAAATCAAAAGGATGGGATACTATTGACCTACAATGATAAAAGACAACATAGACTACGCCAATAAGTGTCAAGCTTGTAAGTTTCATGCTAATTTTATGCATCAACCTCCTGAGCCATTGCATCCAACAATCATATCCTAGCCATTTGATGGTTAGGGACTTGACTTGGTAGGGTCGTTACCTAAGAGTTTGATGGGGCATATGTATATAATTACAGCAATGGATTACTTTTCAAAGTGGGCAAAAGCGACACCTCACGAAGAAGTGAAGAAAGAAACTGCTGCAACTTTCATTCACACTAATATCATTTATCAGTATGGCATTCCATGATACATCATGACTGATAATGGGAAGCATTTTGACATGAGCAAATTATGTGCACAATTTAACTTTAAGCAATATCACTCTGCAATGTACTGTGCTCTAGCAAATGGATTGGCATAAGCTTTTAACAAGACTTTATGCAATCTTCTCAAGAAAGTTGTTAATCATTCAAAGAAAGATTGGCATGAAAAGATGGGGGAAGCTTTGTGGGCTTATAATACTACATATTGCACACCAACTCAAGCTACTCCATATTCGCTTGTTTATGGTGTAGAAGCTGCTCTACCACATGAGCGACAAATTTCATCATTAAGATTGCAATTTAAGAAGGTCTTGCTGATGAAGAAAATGTGCGTCTACGCTTGGAGTAATTAGAAGCCTTGGATGAGAAAAGGTTAGAAGCATAACAACGCTTAGAATGCTATCAGGCTTGATTGTCCAAAGCTTTTAACAAGAAAGTTAAGCCACGGTCATTTCAAGTTGGAGATTTAGTCCTTGCTGTGAGAAGACCCATAAATACCACACATCACATGGGTAACAAGTTCCTTTCAAAATGGGATGGACCATATGTTGTTCGAGAAGTCTATACCAATGGTGCATAGAAGATTGTTGATCAAGATGGTATTAATGTTAGACCGATAAATGGCAAGTTTTTAAAGCGGTGCTATGCCTAAAATATGATGCTCCTAAGCATGAGCTTAACCTGTTCTTCCAAAAAATGGTGCTCCAACTGCAAATAAAAAAAAGAGAAAAGGCTCGCTAAGTTGAAAACCCCTTTTGGGACAACTTAAGCAAAAGTTAAAGCACAAAATAAATAAATAATGTAAACTATGTTGTGACTTGATCTTTTAAAGGTACGTAGGTAGCTTGGTTTCATTGCCAAGTTCAGTCAACAACAACAAAAAAAATAATAATGTTCAAGTTGGTTTATACATACCAATTATGGGTTCGTCGGCAAAGAGAGGTGATCCATTTTAATGTCTTTGTCTTCCTTGAAAAAAATGAGAAGATAATCTTGGCAGTCTTTGAAATTTAATATGATGACTCTGCAAAAGAATAAAAGTTCGAAGAACCAATTATCAAGTCCCACTGCCAAGCGCCTTCCATGGTAATGTGAATGTATATACATGGACATTATTATGAGCAACAATGTCTCTTTGTTATTTGCTAACCAAAAAGCAAAGCATACAAATTCTTCAATAAGTATATCCCGAATGCATCCTATTTGGTCCATGATCTTGTTTGTCTTTCATAACTTGACATAGAGAAATTAAAATAAATGTGTAACTTCAATTGGTTTCATATTCACTTGGAGCTTTTTCATCCTTGGAATTAAGCTGACTTCAAGAATAATAGATCAAATGATCATATTATAGAAAAAGACACCTATACTCCATGATCAGTGATTAAGAATGCAAAGCCAGATTACCATAAGAAAAAAATTGTAGCAAGAACTTATTTGAAGGTAGTGGTTCCTTATTAATGTATAATGATGCATAGATAGCATCATTAATTGTCATCCTTGTCTTGATCATAAATGTATAATGATACATAAACATCATGTATGACAGCTGTCATACTTGTTTTGATCATGAAGGTCTAATGATGTCAACAGCATCATATATGTCAGCGGTCTTCCTTGTTCTGAGAAATGTCAAACTTGATCGAATTTATGGTCTTAACATAAAGATCAAACTCAAATGTTTTAAACTGGATCGGATTTGTAGTCTTGAATAAAGATTATTGTGGACATCTTACCTGTATACATCTTAAGAAAATAAATAAATAAATAAAGTTCAAGTTGATTTATATTTACCGGATATGAGATTGTTGGTAAAGAGATGTAATCCTTTTTCAATGTCTTCATCTTCCTTGGAAAGCATGGCAACATAGTCATTGAAATACACAAGGATGACCTTACAAGAAAAAAATGTCATAATGAATAGAGAATAAAAAAATTCTTTATTTATCTTGAAAAAAAAAAACTTGAAAGATAATTGGCGCATGGTTCTTGATGCAAGTAATGCAAATATGCATGATATATATATATATATATAATGCATGATTTGGAATTTGGTAGACAAGTGGCATAACATGCATGCTAGATGTCTTGGTGTTTAGTGATCAAGCATGCAATTAAGGGATGCTTTTATGATCGAACATATGTAGTCATGCATAACTACTTGCTTGGTTGTTATCTTCACTTCGATTTCTCTCGCACGTTACCAATTGAGTATTTAGCTATGATTTGTGACGAATTAGCCGCACGAAGAGATGATTATATTACAAGATTTAAAAGAGAGAGAGAGAGAGAGAGAGAGAGAGAATCAAACTAATAGCGGCAAAAATAATTTTTATCTCAGCATTTGAAGACATCCTGATTTGGAATTGATAAGAAAATTGGGTAGAGAAGTGTTGCTTTTATAGAGAAAATAAGCTAATTCCACTTGGACTAGGATTGGCATTAAAAAAATTAAAAAAAAAAAACTGTTGAATCCTAGTTGAGCTGGTTTGAAAATCCCAATTGAATTTGGAATAGGCCTTGGATTAAAGCTGGCTAGAATCTTTCTTGGGATGGATACAAGAATAGACATATTCCAATGAAATGACACTTGGATTTGCAAACCAATTCCTAGTTGAATTATATATTAATGCCAATAAGATTTATGGTGATCTATTTGGGCAAGGAGTTAAAATCAAGACATGCGGTCCATTATGGAAGCACCATTTGAGATGGCTCTTGATGCATGGCTATGACTCCATCAAGAAATATATATATATATATATGTCAAGCCAAAATTAAATTTCTCACTTATCATATATAAGGGTCATGTGGGAATAAATTGAAACTTGCAAATATTTTAAGACCAATACAAAGGTGCAAATAAATATTGATCTCAAATTAAATTTCAAGACTTGCTCACTTGCTACACTAAAAAAAAAAAATCGTTTACGTAACCAAGTCTTGAAGGGGCATTTCTAGAAGGAGAAAAATTTTGGTGAAACATAAATTGCCACGTGTAAATTGAAATTTCTTTAATTAAGGAATTATCAATTAAATTCTGCATCACCATGTGAAATTGATGATATCATAAATAAATATTTATCTTTAATTAAATTAAAATTAATTTAGAGTTTTGATTAAATTCAAATTAATTTAGAGATAAATAAAAAAGTTTTATCTCTAATTAAATTAAATTAATTAAGAGATAATTAGTCAAGATAAATTTATTAAAGAAGTTATATTCTTTAAAAACTCTTTTCTACTTGGCTCATTGGCACTATAAAAAGGGGGTCTCTACCAAAGCCATTGAACACAATTCACAAGCCTGAAAAGAAGAAGCAGATTTTAAAGATTCAAGTCCTCTCAAAGTCTAAAGAAATTTTCTCTCAAAAAAGCGAAGAATGCGAAGAACACGACTCTCGTTCTTCAAGAAGCTACTCTCCGATCCTGTTCTAGCAATAGAAAATAGTTAAATTCAGTTTGTCAAGATCAAGTCTAGAAAATCTTGAAGCAGACCTCAGTGATTCAAGGTCAAGTCTAGAAAACCCTTGGATCGAAATTTTTATAAAGAAAAGAATCAAAGGATTTCTTTATTTTAAAGAACATCCAAAGATTACAACTCAAGTCTGATAAATCAAGTTGATTTATTTGTCTTCAAATTTTCTTTGTCATTTTTTGACACGAAATTTGTGCGTACAAAATGTTTAAACAAAAAATAGAGTTCTATCTCATAAGCTGAAATACTGCTAAATCTTTTTCCCTTTTTTTTTTGGTAGGCATTCATGAGATATTCATATGTTTGTCTCTTTTATTCTTAAAAAAATAAAAAATAAAAAATTGTAGGTAGATGAAATTGCCAAATTCGTAAAGTTTCAGGATGAAGAGGTCGAGGCTTTTGTGGTTGAGAGGGAGAAACTGATTAAAGTACATGAAGAGAAAGATGGTTGTTACGAGACAGAGGCATTGGAGGGAAAAAGTTGAGCTTGAAAAGGAGTTGGTACTGAATTAAGCCGCCTCATGGATAGGTACACTCCGGATAGCTCAAAACTCAAGACTGCCAATGCTTGATTGTATGTAAGAAAGATTGGACTTAAAGAAAACGGCACACACTTTAATCTCCTAGTTTTCCTTAATCTACTTTTCACGCAATACTAAATTATGAGTTACATTACAGGTCCCAAAGAGTTGTTAAAAGATTGTAATATTTGAGTAAAAAGGAAGGTTAAAAATAGTTAAATCTAGACTTGCATTGCATCTATGGCTGCCTTATTATACTTTGACATTGTTCAAATCAAAGTTTTGAATCGATCTGCAGATTCTTTTCCTATGATGTTTGCAATGTCGGTTAAACCACATTGCCTTTTCTAGAATCTTTTTTTCTTTTCTTCCCTGTTTTGCATTGGCTAAGGAGCCTAGCATACGTCCTCATGTCCCCTTACTGATTACTAACCCGATGTGGAAAGGACCAATCTCCCCCACCCTCTCCTCTTTTAATCCCTTTCAGTTTCATATCCTCCTCCTCGTATGCCCTTTGCATTTAGGGAATTGATCATGCAAGTAACATTCAGATGCAATGAAATTTAAGAAATTTTCAATTCCCAAAAACCAAGGATCACATGTTGATAAGATTGAACTCAAGTGTACATTGTAATCGATAAGATAAGAAAACTGTTTAACTTGTCTTCTTTGATAAGATAAACAAAAAATAATAACAATAATAATAATAATAATAATAATAATAATAATAATAATAACAAAAACACCGAACTAAGTTATT
>JBBYHK010010347.1:0-11655 GCA_038382065.1 Adansonia grandidieri | reverse complement strand
TTTTGAATAAAATAATATATTTTATTTAAATTTAATTATAAAATATGTAAATATTAATATAAAAATAACTTTTTAATGTTATGAATAATGATTTGTACTTAAATGGGTCATCCAAGCCAAATTCGGCCCTCAACTTAGAATTTAATATTTTTTCGGGCCGTGGCTAGGCCAATAGAACTTAAGATTTTTTCGGGCTAGATTGGGCCAAATTCTAGCCTAGGCTTAAAATTCAAATTTATGTGAAAGTAATTACCTTTAACATAAAATAAAAAATGATGTAAAGTATACTCAAACTCGAACCTGAACCCGAATTGGCCCAAACTCGAATGGACCCGAACATGAATTAGCCTAAACCTAAATAAACCCACACCTGAACTGGCCCAAACTTGAATTGGCTTGAACTTGAAAGAACCTGAACTCGAATAAACCTAAACCTAAATCAGCCTAGACCCAAAAAAACACAAACTCAAATTAGCCTGAACCCGAGAAAACTCAAACCCAAAATGACCCATCTGAAACCCGCCTGAACCTGCCTAATTGCCACCTCTAGGCATGATGGACTTTAAAAAATCATTTCAAGCTTATCCAGAATAGTTAAATTGTAAGCAATACCTGTCTAGAGAAAAAATTTTGCAAACTTTCTAGGAAAAATATTTAAATAATATATAAAAATCATTTAATGGGCCAAAATTGCGCCAATAGAATATAGCATGCTGGTTCAAGGGTTTTCAAATAGCAAAGGTTTGAAAAATCATAACTCCTTCATCCAAGATCATCTGAAGGCAAACAAGACAATTTTGGAAAGGTATGCCTTTTAAGGGAAAAATGTTAGAAAATTCAAGAAAAATCATTTATGGTTTGAAAATAATTTTTCAAATTCAGACTACAATGTTGCCAAAACAAAAACAAGGGACTATTCATTTTTTTGGGTTTTTTAGGGGTCAAATTCGAGTTATCGACATTTGAGCGTCCACAACACAAGGGAAGGAATAACATGGGCATCATGAGTTTATTCCATAATCTTGGAGTAGCTTGGGGTGATGAAACAACCCATTGACCATATCATGTGAAGGTGTTAAACCTAAGATCAAGACTTAAAATATTTTTTATCAATTAAAAGGGGCATCTTTGTTTGAAATACAATAACTTTAAACTTATTTTACCATGAATCCAGATTTAAAATGTTTAATTTACCCTAAAATTGGAAGACCAATCTTATAAAAAACATTAAATCCATGTTATTCTCCATCTATTAGAGGTAGCATGAACTTAGGGATTTTTTTAAAAAAATCAAATTTTTAGCAAACAAGTAAGCATCTTGACAGAGATGACAAATGCAAATAGGTAAAGATGACATTTTGACATGGAAAAGATGACAAAAAATGCAATGAGGTAACTAATATGGTGCATGAAAATACTTAAGATATGTTAGGAAAAACATTCAAGCATGTGTTAAACATGTGAAAATAGATGAAAATGATTGAACATACATGAATAAGGGACTATTTTGATGACAGGATGGAAGAGAAGAAGTGTGACCTCCCAAGTAACATTAAGGCATAAAAAAATCATGAAGATCTTAAGACAACCACAACCAAGGCAACAATAATGCATGGGAGTCCTAAAATGGTCATGGTAGCATAAATGGTTTATAAAATGATGCAAGTGTTGGAAATGAAAAAAGAAATGGAGCTACTTAAAAAAATACCAAAAACTCAAGCGTTAGCTTTTTTCTTTTTGTAGAACTTTGGGGTCATCTTTTTTTTATGCTGTTATGCAAGGAAATGATGAAAAAAAGTGTTTTCTAGTAAGGTGTTGATGAAAGAATGTTTTAAATAGTGGACGAAAGGAATAGAGGGTCTTGAAAGTGGTTTTGGTGGTAATCTTAAGGAGCTATAGGAATAAAAGAAGGTTGAGGGTGAAAGACAATAGTATAGTATTTTTAGGAGTGTTTTAAGACTGAAGGCTACTGAAGGTTTTTAAAATTGCTAAAAAAATAATTCTTTTTTCTACTGAGCTAGGATTGCCTTCCTTTTAACTTCAAGGTTCAGTCAATGTTTTTTGGAGATAAACCAAGAGCATAATAGGATTTTCCCTTATGTGCTAGGAGATAACTCCAGGTATTATGCTCAGATGCTCTTATTGCAATTGGTTTTGTCATGCAGAGCAATGGTGTAAAAATGCTGTGGCTGCTTATAACTAGAGATAAGCTAGACAGGCCCTCAAAAAGCCATATATTTCATGAAAATGACCTTTTTCATTAGCTATTTGTGCTTTAAAAATTTATTTATGTCCAACCATAAGCCCATAGCTAAAGCTTGATATGAATTACGTTGATCTTTGGTGCAACAAACATGGTTGAATTAGATTTTCAAAGGTTGAGAAATAGCTCAAACTAGGCAAAAGTGCCTTAGAGTATTGATAGAAAACATGTTTTATCGATACGTAAGGTAATTTTTAGCTATGAGTATCAATGCAATGAAGTGAGTATCGATACCAAGAGCAAAAAATTATTTCCAGTCTCGTGAGTTAAAGCCTTGTATTGATACTCTATGGATTTGTATCAATACTCATGCTTCTATATCAATACATTTTCTTAAATATCACAATGTTAGCTATTGACAAGGCCTATATCGATACAAACACAATGTTAGCTACTGACAAGGCCTATATCGATACAAATATGCTAAGTATCGATACCACATCTTATAAATCGATACGAAATCCTCTTGTATCAATACTATATGAATTTTGGCCAATGATAAAGCTTCGTATCAATACTTATGCACCAACATACTTGCACGTACCTTAGGACCTTTGAATACCTCATCTTAGTCATAAAAAATAGGAACGTGACTCATGCTAATCTGAGTGACTTCAATGACATCTTGAATAGTGACCTTTAATGCCTTATTTTTGTATTTTTCTTTAATATGACCTATAGGCATTTTAAGCCTTCGTAAAAAAATTTTTCGCCCGAAATCGTGTCACCTAATAGTGCCAGAAAATATGGCACTTGACAGTCATCCCCATTTTTATTTTTTATTTTATTGATTCTATCATTTTTTAATTATGCCTTAGGATACCAAAAATTGGCCTAGACAAAATGAGGTGTCTACAGCTACCCTTTTTTGGTTATTATTGAGCATCAAGAACAAGGCAAAGACAAATAGACACCATTTTATTCGAATAGGATGATGTTCTATGTGCTTGCAAAGAAATAAAGGTCTTGTCAGTATTATGCTAAGATAGGCCAAACATATCAACAATCATTCTAACAGATAAGGAAAGTTTAGTGAGTTTTATAGGGTTTGACCTTACTACTAGATTTATGGTTCCCTAGGTTTAACCCTCCAAACAAGCACCACTAGCTAGTGAGGTCTTTGACTTGATAGCCATCTAGGTCTTTGAGGACTGAGGTAGTTAAGTGTTCTGCTCTTTGAGGACTGAGGTAGGCAAATGTCTTGCTCTTTAAGGACTAAATTAGGCAAGTGCCCTATTTTTTGAAGATTGAGGTAGGTAAATGCCTTGCTCTTTGAAGATTAAGGTAGGTAAGCATCCTGCTCTTTGAGAACTTAGGTAGGTAAGTGCTTTACTCTTTGAAGACTGAGGTAAGTGCCTAATAGTGCTTGGCAAGATAGCACCCGATAGTATCCCTTTTTATTTTTTATTTGGTTGATTCTATCATCTTTTGATTATGCCCTGGGATGCCAGAAACTAGCCCGAGCAAAATAAGATGTCTACAAAATGCATTCTTGGATGATGCAAATTTGATGATTTAAAAATCTAATCCAACAATTGGCTTTAAAATTTTGAATCACGTTTCATTTTTTAGTTTCATTAGGTGTCTTTTGGTCTAAATTTGCTAACTTTACTCTCAATGTTGAAAAGTTTTTTTTAATGGTTAAGGTCATTTTTCAAGGCTAAGGGGAGCCATGATTCATAGAAAGGTTCTTGAGTTTGATCGGCTTATGTAAGAGACTCATTCATCAGGGTTTGTTAGCAAGCTTGGTGAGCTACTTTTTTTTGACAAAATAGATATATTTGATGGGTTCAGGTTGACTAGTATGAATTTGGTTTACAAATGAAAGAAGTAGAGAATGGATGGTATAACTCTGGCTTTCAACTAAAGTTTACAAAACAAAATTTTTTATGATGATTTTAAGAGAGAAAATGTGATGTCATGTCGTAGCGTAGATACCATGTTATACGGTGTTATAGGTAAATTGATAATGATGCTTATGTTTTAAATTGAAACCTCATGCACATGAAATGATGCATATACATGTAATGCAACATGGTACAGATGTTCATGAATATGAAGGTGTGAGAATGTGAATACACATGAATGTGAATGTCTGTGAACATAGTGCCCCTAATTGCTACTAGATATGAATAGGGATACATATAAATGCTGATGCTTATGTATGCATATGATTACTGATACTTGTAGACAAAAATGCATGCGGGTGCATGCAAATATAAATGGGAATTCACATGAGTGCAAATACCCATGGTAAGGATGCATATGAATGCCAATGTTTGTGAACAAGAATACACATGAATGCCAATGGTGAGCGAAAATACCTATGAATGGGAATGCACATGAGTACTAATAAGTGTTTGTGAGTGTGAATGCATGTGGGCATGTTTCATCATGAGACTAGTTGTCCATATTGTCCATAGGTCTGAATAGGTAGGAATGAGGATGCACATGGGTGTAAACGAATATGAATGCACATGAGTGCAAATACAGTGAATAAGAATGCATGTAGTGTAGTTGCAAGTGAGTAAAAATGTATTTGAGTGAGATTATAAGTGAAAATGCATGTGAGTGTTGATGCTTATGAGTGCAAACACCCAAGCTTACCATTATCCAAATGTAGGATAGTAATATAGATGCTAAAGTCGGTAATAATGCAATAATGCTTGAAGTGAAGTGTATATTGGCAATGATGATTGAATGCCTATGCATATGATGCATATGCACATGACTGGTGCTTGATGTTATGCATGTTCATGAAGGGTGTAGAGGCTGAGATTATGGTTGGCACTCTTTTAATCTGGCTTAGTCTTTATTGATGGTTTTTCCTTTTAGGTTTAGAGGTATTCTAATCCTAGTATTGCCCCATGTTTTAAAGCTATTATCTTTCTTTGTTTAGAATATTCATTTGATGAAATCTCTTAACTTATTATGATATTTAGGTCTCTTGAAGATTGATGATTTATGGTTAAAAAATGGCAATTTGGCTTTTCAGTTAGATTGAAGGGACTAAAGAGGGCTTTGATTAGTTCAAAAAAAGTTTTAGGGATGGTAAAATGGATTCCTTATTCTTCTAGGCTCACTAATGGACTAGTCCTCATAGAACATGAATTCCTTGAAAACCAAACAAATGTGGGATTCTTTTATGCCCTATACCATTAATACTTCAAGTAGCACTAGGATTGGCCATGATGGGTCAAGGTTGTAAGTTTGATTTAGAAAGGCAAGGATTTAGTTCTAAGAGTTGGTCTTTCTAAGGATACCAATTTTAGATGTTTAGAGATTTTTGGGTGTCTTTAGATTTTTTGAATGATGATTTCCTTGTCAAGATCTTGGTAATCCCATAGGTGGCACCAAAAATTCTTTATTTTGCTTAGACTGCCATTTTTAGGTTTTCACTCCTAGAGCTTCAATCTATCCATTTTTTATCTTTTTTTTTCAACCGATTACTTTATTATGCTTTTTAAGAAGGCTCAAAATTTGTCAAAAGATCAATTTCTCAAAGAATGGGTATATCAGTTTTTACATGGCATGCTTGATCGAAATGGACTTTTTAAGGACTATAATGTAAGCCAAGGTTCAAGGTTATGAAAAAAAGGGTATAAAGGCCAAATTTATTTTATAAAAGTCATTGGATCAAGGATCAATTTTTTCATGAGGTCATCCATCCATTTGCTTTTAGGATGTCCTTGTTCCCTAATATTTTGTTCCTCTTTCTTGATTTTTTGTTTGCTTTTGTTTTTGTTTTTTTTTTTTTTTCATTTTATGTTCTTTGTTTTTCTTCTTTTGCTTTTTTTTCCTTTTCTCCTTTTTTTAAGAAAGAATCTTGGACTTTAAAAACTAGGCATATTTGTACTTCTCTCTTAATGTCGGGCAGCTTCATAATTATTAAGTAGGATATCAACCCCATATCTTTTAGAAGGGTTTTCTCTTTGCCTTATGATGTGGAGGGAGGTCCTTGATTAGGGTTTCAAAGGAGTGAATTCATTAGGCTTAAAGAAGGATAGCAAGGGGAGTACTTTTCTAACTCGTGAAAAAATAATGAAAGATGGTCATCTTTTGTCTCAAACATGACTATGTGAACTGAAGAATCATTTCCTGAGAAAATCCTTTTGAAGGTATTTTGAACCCTTAATCACATAATCTAACATTCAATCACCATTATTCTCTTTTTGTTCTTTTAAATGCAAGCCTTAACTCTCATTTTCACTCTACATGCTTAGGCACGCCCCATTTTCAGTTTGCCACTAATAGGAATCATGTAATATCGAGGTTTTACTTGTAAGGGGTATTTTATGTTTGATCCCTATGGTTTTGCATTGACAAGGGATTTGGTTTCAAGATATCAAAATGATCGGGAAAAACTAGGGATAGGGATCATGGTATGGCACAAGACACGCTTTAGGAAAGGTATTTGGTAAATGGTTAAAGGTATTAAAATGAAAAGGGAGAATTAAGGGTAAGGGGTCATGCCAAGACCCAAGGCATGCCTCAAGAAAGTCTTTTGGTGTTTGGTTTGGAGCTATCAAAATAAAAAGGGAGAATTAGGGATAAACGGTCATGGTAAGACCTAGCATGCCTCGAGAAAGGCTTTTAGGAACTAATTTAGAGGTTTTAAATTGATAGGTAAGGGTATGGTTCGAAAGATTTTATTAAAGACATAAGGCAATTTTATGCTGTTACCCCAAAATATGATTTGAAGAGCTATAAGGGAATCGCTTGGTAGCTTACGTTTTGGTTTGCCAAGAAAAAATGGATGTTCTTGACACAATCTTGGAATGTGTCAAATTACCACCATTAGGATTGTCAAAAGAACATCATGTTTATTCATTTCCCAAAGGGGTCTATGAATTTTGAAAAATTAGTCTATATAGCTCTTAACCTAGATCAAGGCTTTTGACGATTTAATTGTTTTAGTGTTGCTATAGGGCATGGCTTAGAGTTGATTCCCTAAAGTTTTAGGTTTTTCAATGAGTCAATTTTATGCATGGAAAAACTTCAAAAGATAAGACAATTCAAAGATAATAGCTTTTCCCATGAAGCATGCTAAATTGGAATGCCCCAATTGCGCTAGATTCGCATATCTCGTTTCACTCTCTCAATCGATTAAGATCTAACTGCCTTGATTTGAGCCCTACATTCTTTTATAGAATGACCCATGCTCCCTATAAGGTAGCCATAAGTAATAGTGGTGTTATAGCCTTTTGGGTAAGGCTGCTTCATAGGCTTAGAGAAATTTAGTGAAATTAAATAATCTTGTTGAGTTAAGGAAGTAATTCGATGTATGATACTAGGATTAGCTTTATGGGGGTTCTATCTTGATTACCTCATTGTTTTTTTGAGCATTCCCTAACCTTTTTAGCTGATGGACAAACCTATTTAGAGTCATGTGTTTTGAACAATGCATTAGAAGGAATGCTTGGGGGTAAAAGCTTGACTAGGGATTTGATGGGATAATACCTTAAGTTGGGTGAACCATTTGGCTTATGGCATATTGGTGGTGGGCACTAGGTTTAGGGTATGAATATGAGCTGGCTTGACTATCATTGCTGGTCACACCTATTTTTCCTTTTTCGTTCATAGACTTCTTGATATTGGTGCCAAAGGGTGGTTGGGAGGTGATAGGGGGCATATTGCGTTAAAGAGCAAGTCAAACAATAATGATATGGAGTCATGATGGTAGGCCTCAAATATCGATTGAATTGCAAAATTGGAAGGCTTGACGTAGGTTATTCTAGGTTTGGCAAATTGCACCTCTATCTTTAACATGGGTAAAAGTGATGGTGAGTTGTGGAAGTAATTTGTCATTAGTTGATCAAGGTTTAAGATCATCCCTATTAATTCCAAGAATTACCTCTTCATTTCCTGAACATCTTGCTTGACCTTTCTAACAATTTTTTTCAAGGCACTAGCTAACACACATTTCCAGTGGATTTGCAACACTTCGACTAACTTAACCTATTGTAGATGATGATACTTCTTTGGTGGGTCCTCTTTGACCTTAAGAAAATTAGTAATTGTTCCCATTGCTTTTGTGAGCTGTTTCCTTATTTCTTCAACATCATGGCCCAGTTCCTCTTAGATGCCTTCTAAAGTATTGACTTATATTTCTAATTGATCCCCCATGTTACAGCCCTTTTGACATAAACAACAAATGGATTTAGTGTTATGTAATGGACAATGCATGACTATACTGAGGAATGATGACTAAGGATGGAAAATATGACATGTTAGGGATGTTAATCTACACATATGAGACCTAAAATAGTGTGAATGTTATGGAAAGATGCAAGCATGTCTACATTTAAGTGAATGCAATAAGGATGTTAATGTCAGGTGTGAGAAAATACATGAATATGAGAAAATTATCCTGGAAATCTATCTTTAAAATTTCAAAGAGTATCAAGAGTGATCATGGAATGCATAAAATGCACTACGTCGCATTCCTAGTGCATCAACTATGGTAGTGTGGCTTTTGAGGGGAAGGAGATCCATATGAATAGATGAAATATGCCCCAAGCCTGTGCACTATGGTGTTCATTCACCATTACCCCAAATTAATTGTCTTTACATGTTTTATGCAAGAAATAATGCATTGGACATGAACAGGAGAAACCATACAATAGTGAAAGATAAAGGAATACCGGTAGGAATACAAGAAAAAAAGCAAGAAAAATAAAATCATAAAAATTGCCCCCGATAATAGGCTTTACGATGCCTTGAGTGAGCATAAGAAGAACCGTAGATATTGTCATTTTACCTGTCAACCCTAGAATTATACAGATAGCATAACAGCATGTCTAAGCTATTAGAATAAACACTATCACTCAGAACAGTGATGACTTGCTCGTCATTATAGGGTTACAAGCTATTGTTAAGCCATCCATCGGATAGCATGATGGCTTGTTCAAGTTTTTGCGTATAGTAAGATACTGTGGTGTCTTTAGAGATATTATGAAGGACATAAACATTCACTCAATATTGTTTAATGATTAACAAGATTGAAGCCATTGGTTAGATAGCATAACGACTTACCCAGATAGGTTTCATTCCCTAGAAGGTGATATTGGCCTCGAGCAAGATACCATGTGACAACATTTGAATGTTATCTCTTGTGGCAAAGGAAAAAAAGCACTAGCCAACGGTCGAACAACATAACGATGTGCCCTGATGGGATTATTATAATGGATGACATGATCTAGGGTGAGAAAGAAGGCATTGTTGATGATGTTTATGGCTTTTTTATGCAAATAATATAAAATTTTTTTATTTACGAAAATAGGCCAATATCAGATTATTTACCGAAATAGGCTAATTTTTCAAATTAATTGAGAAATTGCCATTTCAAATGATGATTTCTCAAATTTGTAAATTTTAGTTAAGAAATCGCCAAATCAGATGGCGATTTCTCAACTTATTTTGAGAAATCGTCGAATGAAATGGTGATTTCTCAATTAATTTCAAATCAATTGCAAAATCCGATGACTAGAGATGGATTTTGGATAAAATAGTAACAAACAGTTGGGAAATCACCATGTGATATGGCGATTTCCCACCATAGAAATTTTATTTTTCAATGTTTGGTTTTTTTTTGTCTTTTTGCCTTTTTTTTTTGTTTTCTTGTTCAATTATAAGGGTCACTTGTGACCCTTATAATTTAGGTAGGCACAGGGATATGACTTCTGTCATATCCCTCAAGGTCATGGGTATTTTACCCGTGACCTTTGTATAATAGAGAGATAGAGAGAGCCCTCTATAAAAGAAGCTCTCCCCTTCCTCCTAAGATATAATCATAAAGAAAAAAAATTCGAGAAGAATATAATCAAGTTAAAGTGTTATTGAAAGTTAAGTAATCGAGTTACAACTTTTTTATAGGTATGGTTGAATTTTATTCATAAAAGTAATTTTCGATATGATTATATAATTTTTTTTTGTAATTATGTTTTATTTTCATTTGTAAAAGTTCATTAATATTGACTATAATTAATTATACGTAATATTTATTTTAATTTTTATGTATGATTTTTTAGATAATTCATCTTAAAATCATACAATTTAGTTTGATTGTGTTAGTATTTTTGGTTGAAATATTAGGGTGGTTCCAATTTTTATTATTAAATATAAATTATTTAGTAATAGTTAAACTAATTTTTGTTGTAATTAAGTTAAATTTTTATCCACTTGACGATTGCAAGGAAGAAGTTGAATTTAACTTTGAAGCATTCAAATATTTCACAGGTACACGATTTTTTTTTTTGTAGAAATTTAGTTTAATTTTTTATTTTAAGGCTAGGTAATGATGAATTTAAATGAAATTTTTTGTTGTAGGAAAAAATTTTGATCAATTCAATGGCGTCATCATCATCATCATTATCATCGTTATTGAGATGACAAGAGTATCATATATCATCAAAAGTATTATCTAAGGTACTAATTTATAAATTTTGTTAATGATATATTTAAAACTAATCTTTTCTCAATACCACTATTTCAGATGATAAAACATACATCATTAGAGTATAAAATTACGTATACATAATATTTATTTCCATCATATTAAAAAAAAAGGAAAGATCATTAATTCTTGATTAACTAATCTTTGCAATCAATTGAAAATTTGATTAAGAGGTAAAAATTTATTCTTACATGTAGGGTTTTAGTCTTGTTAGATAATCTAGATCTCAAAATATTTAATAAAATTTAAAAAACTGCTTCATTTTTCAATTGTTTGATTAGTCCAAGATTATTAAATATACTTTTCTTAATATTAAGATTGATAATTAATTTATTGAACCTTCAAAATTCTTTTTTTATTTAATTTATAATGTTAGGATTCAAGCACATAGTTTGGGTTATATTTATATATTAAAAAAAGCATAAGAAAAAGTTAATGATTAAATAAGTTATCATAAAAAATGAATCTTTTTGTAAGCGGGACCGATTTGTTGAAATTAGAACCTATTAAGTGGGGTCCGTAGTTACATGAAAAAAATTTGATAGATAATAAATAATGGTGTTGGCAAAATTAAAAAAAAAATAATGGTAGCTTGGATTTTTTTTCCCTTCCCATTAGTTTGAAATTTTTAGAAATAAAATACTAATAGTGTTTGATATTTTTATTTGCCAATTATTAATGTATAAAAAGCTCAACCTTAAAAGTTTTTCTTACCCAAAAGTTCAAAAGTATATTTGAAATAAATAAGATAACTGATAATAATACTTTGCTCGATAAGTTGATAATAATAGCATAAGAGCTTGTGATATATATATATTTATATTTGTCTTTCTTACAATTTTACAAATAATGAATTAATAACTTTTTGAACAGGATACTCGGTTGGAAACACGATCACGGAAAGCATCTTTTGAACCACCGAATCCATTAATTGAAG
>JBBYHK010010336.1:0-11657 GCA_038382065.1 Adansonia grandidieri | reverse complement strand
ACCCCACTTCTCTGAAAGGATACTCCAACCCCGCTTTACCTCAATATGACATCAAATTTTCACCTTTGGGGATACTCCAAACCTACTCTTCTAAGGGGATACTCCAACCCTGCTCCCCACATTCTTTCTAAAGTTTAAACTTTTTTTTAGGATATCCTCGAGTCATTGAAACCTGTTTCTCCTTAAATTTTCACTGAATCCGACTAAGTCTCAACATTGTCGTCTCGGTTATTCATCAATAATTGAAGAAAACTATGAGATACATTTTGACCATCTCCCTTTTTTACGTATTTTGAGTGTTTATTTTTGCGTGGATTTATTTATTGTTTTCTTTCCTATCTTACTAATACGTTTCCTCTTGTAGGGACCTCGAGCATTCATACTTTAAAAATTATTTTCTAAATCATAAAATGATATCTTATGTCAGTATCTCTCCAGTGCCGGGCATGAAACATTTAATTTCTTTAAAAACTTATTTGGAGATCACTCTCATTAAAAACCCCTATGTTTCTCACTTCACCGAGGCACATAGGTGATAAAATTTTCATTAGAACCCGGACTCATATCTTTACCAAAATTTCATGCATTAGAGAGAATTATATTTAAATAATGATAAAAATGGAACCAAAGAAACCAAGCTTCAAGTAAGATATAGTTAGATGGTACCAATTTTCAGGCGTTGTGGGGGTGCTAATCCTTCCCCACACCTAACCAACTCTCGGACCCAAAACAACAAATCTCTGGTATTATTTTCAATAGGCATCCAGTCATGCCTAAGTTAAAATGATCGGTGGTGACTCCAAGTTTATGGCTACTTCATGGTGGCCATCCAAGATTAGTTGGATGAGTGATTCGTCCGACAGTCTTTCACTCCTTCATGTTAAACATCAAAATATTTTTTAAGTCGAGCGCGCTGGCCCTTTAGGCCATCCAAAGTTCGTAAAGGCCGGGCAAGTGGAACGTCAATAGCTTGGCAACTCCACTGGGGACCAACTTAGAGAGTTAGGTCTATGACTAGCAATGTCTTGCTTGATCCTTAGTTCTTCGATTTCCATAATTATTTAGATATAATGCCCTCTCTTTTTGCCTTCTAATCTTTTACTTTTTATGCCTTTATTTTGTGATTCTTTTTTAAGGATCGCCTTCTTTTTGAATGAATGTTGATTTGAAAATACATGGTAATATGGAGTAAAATAAAAAGGTTTGATAGTTTTTTCGACACACACCGTGCACTTTCATTTTGCACTAGATTCTCACCAAACACCATGTTGAGGCTAGGATCCTAATTATTAGGAGGAAGTGAGCCATCTGCCTTCATGAGTAACCCTCCGTATAGGCATGGCAAGACCTTTCAGGATGTAAATTACCTATGTCTCTCGTGAGTAACCCTCCATATTTGAATAAGGAAATACATCTACTGGGTCAAACCCGTTTGGCCAAACTCGCGATGGGCCTAGGATCAGGGTGCCTCAGCTGTCCTTATTGGATAGAAGAGTGATTCGAATACCTATTTAGGCATCTACTTAAACTCATATAGTGAGCCCTATGACCCAAATGATGTTAAACCATACCGAAATGCTAATAGAATAACCCAGAGAATAGGGTCACTTAGGGAAACACTTCTTACCTTTACTCCTGTATACCATATTATACAAGCGACAATAAGTGAACATCGTCCCTCACATTTGTCATGTTATTTTTATTTCTTTAGGGTATGCTGTAATGTTCTATGGCTCACCCTTCCTTAACAAGTGGGTGATGACGAGTGAATGTTCACACCTACGATGCCAAAAATTCATAATCTGACCAAAATAAGTCACCATGCTGATGATTCAATGCAGATATTGACGAACGAATGTCACTGCTTGTTTGGTCAGGCCTGTCCTTGTGTGATATTGTATCACCACATGCACAGGCAATCTTAGCGTAAATAGGCTGTAATGTTGTCCAATTGTTATGCTCGCCCCTGTGCATCATATCGTCTATTCTTTTGGCAAACTTCTATGTGGCATTTTCATTTTGTTGCTTTTGTTTCTTTGTGTGCTTATTTCTTTGTATAGTTGCTAACTTATCATCTCTTTTTATTCCCTTTTTGCATGCATGCATCATTTCATTATTATCATTGCCATGGGACAATTGGCCAACGGTGTAGTGTTTACCGAGGGGTGTTTATCATGGAGCAGAGGTCTACCTCAGAGTTGAAAGCTTTCGAAGAAGTTTGAGCCTGGTCCGAGTTACACTAACGTGAAGATAAGGACGTCCTAAAACCCGAGTATATCTCGACAGTGCATGAAAAGATCAAAATAGGGTATCATCAAAACAACTTGCAAGATCTAAAATATATATGGACCAGTTGGGATAGTACCAAGAAGAAATCATTCACGAAGAGATACGGAGGCATTGCCCTTTTACTTCAGGTCCATTTGGATGTTAATCTGCTACAGGCTGCCTTCCAATTTTGGAACCCCACATATCGATGCTTTACCTTCAACCATCAAGATTTGACCCCCACAGTAGAGGAATATACCTCGCGCTCAACATCGAAAGGGCCAAGACCAATAGAATATATTGCAAGGCATTGAACCCTCCAACTTTTAAGAAAAGATTAGCCCAGATTCTCAGTGCATCCGAGGCATGGATTGAGGTTCACATCAAGAAGAAGGGAAACGATGAGTGCACTTCATGGGCTAGTTTGAAAGAGGCAATGGCAAATACCATCGATGTTTAGAAAATGCAAGATATATTTGCTTTGGTGATATATGGCCTAGTCATTTTCCTAAAAATACTAGGTTATGTCGAAGCAACGGTGGCGGATCTCGTTTCTCGACTATGTAGCAATATTAACCCGGCACCTGCTATCATCGCTGAAACCATTCGAGCCCTTAATTTTTGTACGAAAATTGGGATAGGATGTTTCATTGGTTGTGCACCTGTGCTTCACCTGTGGCTTGTTAGCCACCTTTGCTCGAAAGAAAAGAAAAGGCCGTACAATTTCTTCCCTAACTTCAGTCTTATCTCCAAAGTACTCGAGAATGAATGGCTTCATAAAAAGTCTGAGGAACAATGGATCCAGAAACTTTAGAATCTCAATGGGGTTGAAGTGGCATGGAAGGCTGCTTGGTTCTCACCACAAACCATAATGTACAGATGTGGGGATTACAATTATGTGCTACTCATTAGGTTATGGGGAAGTACTAGCTACGAACCTATTCTGGTCCTCCAATGATTTTTGTGTCAGTAATTTATCCTATTTGTTCAAGACCTAGAGGCATGCAACCTCAAATATGGTGAGCCAAATTATAAGTCAAAAATTCAGTTAGCTTTCCATGCTTGGAGACAAACTCATTGCATAGAAAGTTACTAGAAAGGAAGCAATATGACCCCAGGGTATAATGAATGGAATATACGTTGCATCAATGATGCTTTGCCTCTGTCCGTCATTGTATCTATAGATGAAGAATTCCCTTCTGAATTGCTTAGACAGGAGTTCAAACAAGAAAAGGCAACTCTTACCAAGGAAATTGCCTGTCTAAAGAAAGAAAAAAGTCAATTTAAGATGGACCTCTATCTACGTGAAGGTGAGGTAAAACAAGTTGATAAGGAGAAGAATCGTCTCAAAGAAGATCTTGAGAGTTTAAGGAAAGACTATATGGCCAAGAAAGGGCAAAAAGGTCTTCAAAAACTGATGAAGACTTAAACAAATTCCAATCTTTAGAGAAACATCTTCGAGCTATCAAGGGAAGTAATAAATTTAGAATTTTAGACACGAAAGCTCTAGGACTAGTCTCTAGTCTCGTCATTCCGTACAAATTCAAGATGCCAGAGTCTGAAAAATATAATGGGACCACAGATCCTACTGCCCACTTTTGAATGTATTATCGTAAGATGACGGGTATAAGGAAAATGAAAAATTGCTAATCCACTACTTCTAGGACAGTTTAGTTGGGGCAGCTCTTGATGGTACATAGGGCTAGACCCTATAAGAATTCAAACATGGATAGATCTGGTTCGTGCATTCCTCGACCAATATAAATACGTATCTGACTGGGCCCCAGATCGCCTCTCCCTCATGAACATGGAGAAGAAAGCCTCTGAGAGTTTTAGGCAATACGCCCAAAGGTGGAGGGAGGAAGCAACTCAGGTTTAGCCTTCATTAACTGAAAGAGAAATGACAGTTATGTTCGTCGGCACTTTGAAAGCTCTTTACTATGAGAAGTTGGTGGGAAATGCCATAAAGAATTTTCTAATATGGTTATATCAGGGGAGATGATTGATAACGTCATCAAAAGTGGGAAAATATCTATGGGAGAATCATCCGAGTTAATTAAGAAACCAACAAGTGAAGGAATGGAAAAAGAAGTAAGTGATGTCAATCGTGGCACCGTAAATTCCCTTAAAATCCAGGCTCAACGCAAGGGCTATATGCCCCAAGTATGTTGTATCTGAGTTTTAGCCCCTACTAATGACACCAGTAGCTCACTCTACTTGGATTGCTCCAACAGTCACCCTTACACCAAATCCTGCTCAAAACACTTCTTCAAGCATGCAACCTCACAGTATAAACAAAGCCAGAGCCCCAAGTAATCATTAAGAACCTTGAGAAAGGAAACATTTTGACCCTTTACCATACTCGTATAAAGAGATCTATAATCGCTTATTAGTCAATCGATTGGTCCCCTTAATGTTTTAGAATCGAAATCTCCACCATACCTTAATTGATATGATGAGAATGCTTACTGTGAATACCATGTTGGAGCACAGGGACACTCAATTAAGAACTGCACCTCATTCAAGAGAAAGGTGTAGGGCCTACTGAAAAGAGGCACAATCAAAATAGAGTAAGGGCCCAGACCAAATGTTAGAGCCAACTCACTCTCTAATCACCCTAACTGAGGGTAAATGCCATGATTGATGGGAAAGGTTGTTGGATCAAAAGCGATGTCAGAGAGGTCAAGACGCCAATGAATAGAGTGTGGCAAGCATTCGGGGAGGTTGGGATAGTAAGCCTAAGAGAGGAATTCATAAAGTCCTCTTGCTGTTACTGTGTTTAAGAGCATGATTTATAGCAATGTTCATCATTCCTGAAAATAGTCCAAGGAATGATAGATCGATCCAAGATAGAATTCTATGAAGAATATCATGAACCGACTTACCCATCTGTTAACTTCATCGAAAAGGAGGAAGCGAATAACGATGGCATCCAGATTTGCCTTTCTCTTATGAGTATGGAGAGGCGGCCAAATGAAAGCTTTAGGCATTACGCGTCTAGGTGGATGGGAAAGGCTACCAAATTCAACCACTATTGACGGAGAAAGAAATTATCATTAGGTTCGTTGGCACACTATAGTCACCTTACTATGATGAAGTGGTAAAAAGAACCTCTAAAAGCTTTGCAGATGTAGTCATACTTTGTGGGATGATGGATGAGGCTTTGAAAAGAGAATCAAGTAAGGGCAAGAGGAAATGAAAAGTTGAAACAACACGACAGTCGAGGTTTGATAAAGGAGCCAGTTCATCTCAAACCCGTGCAGATGCAGACCTAGAAAGGTTTATTGTTGAGCAAAATTGCGAGATCGTGAAAAATGTGGAAGAGCTAAGAATGCCAATTAGCACAATTTGGCAAATTCTGGTAAAGGCCAAATTAGTTAATAGGGTCAAGAAGAAAGGAAAAAGTAGACAACGTTAGCAATTTCCATACAGTACATGGTCATACCCTTCAAATATGTAAAGAGTTTCGTGCCATGGTTCAAAGAATGATAAAGGAAGGCACTATCAAATTTTATGATAAGAAGTAGACTTTGACTATTCAAACCATAGAGGCACTTCCATCTGTCAACGCCATAGAAGGGGATGGGGACAATTCCTCCTATGGCATCGGAAGATAACTGATCTTGTATAATAATCTACCGCGTCCTCAAGCTGCTCTTGCCTCATCTGCGCCAAGAATGGTCATTCAATTATCGCCTCTATTCCCCTACGAAGACAATAAGGCTGTTCCCTAGAATTATGAGAGTAAGACCTTAACTATCAGGAAATCTAGTCAACTAGCCTCAAATATTGATCTTTTAAGCGTGAGCCACTTGACTCGAAGTGGTAGGTGTTATACGCTACCAGCCTTAAGAGATGAAGCTCAGCAAGAAATACTAGCCAGAATCTTCAAACACTTAAATCTATAACTAAAGGGTCAGATTCAAAAGTCACAAAAGAATTGATTAGTGAAAAAGAAGTAATAGAGTTTTTTAAGTTTGTCAAACACAATGAATATAGTATCGTGGATCAGCTAAATAAGCAACCTGCCAAAATATCTGTACTGTCACTTTTGTTGAACTCTGAAGCTCATAGAAATGCACTCCTGAAAGTTTTGATTGAGGCTTATGTCTCTCTCGATATTTCTATAGGCCAGCTAGATCATCTAGTGAACAATATCATGGCTAACAATTACATATCCTTTAGCAATGACGAAATTCCACAAAGAGGAAAAGGGAATCATAAAGCCCTTCATATCACCACATACTGTAAAGGAAGCATATTGCCTAGGGTGCTCATCGATAACGGGTCAGCTTTGAATGTAATGCCTATGTCATGCTTGAATAAGCTTCCTATTGATGCGTTTAACATTCGAAACAGTCACACAGTCGTGCAGGCATTTGATGGAACTTGTAGAAACGTTGTGGGGAACATCACTATCCCACTCCAAATAGGCCCATGTACTTATGAGGTTGACTTTCATGTAATCGACATTGCTCCATCATGTAATTGCCTTCTGAGAAGGCCATGGATCCATTCTGCGAGAGCAATTCCATCATCCTTGCACCAAAAATTAAAGTTTGTAATTGGAAATAAAGTTATCAGTATTGGTGGAGAAGAAGATATTATTACTGCTACCTCGACCGATACCCAATATGTTAAACCTAATAAGGGTATTCCAAAACCCTCTTTTCAATCATTTGAGTTCATCAATGCCACCTATGTTAAGGAGGGGTTACCCATAATTAAGCCTCATCTGTCAGGAAGCAAGCAAATTGGCTCAAAACTAACAATCGATAAAGGTGCTCGAGCTGGAAAAAGGCTTGGAAGATGCCTTTAAAAAGTTGCTAAAGCTCTAAAGGTGACCCATCAGACTAACAAGAAAGGAATGGGGTTCAAGCCCAATACACAGCAGAAAAAGAAGCAAGAATCGAGAGAAAAGGATAGTAAGTTTGTTGGGACAAGACATGGGGCATGAACCTATGGCATTTTTGCCATTGCATAAGAACTTTCACTCGGGCAAACATGTTAACACTGGCTTAGGAAACATCATGCTTGTGTTAAGGAAAACTTTTAGTGATTTCTCTATCAATGTAATTGAAGAGCCATCAGCAATGGGTGGAGAGATCGACTTATGCCCTCCAGAGTTTATTTCAAGTGTCTGGACTAAGACAGAAATCCTTGTATTATTTAAAACTCTTTCAAAGTAATGCCATGAACCAAACCCACATGTTTTCACCCAAGAGCACTGTGGGATCCTTTGTAAGGGCACCTGTTATTAAGTATTATCAATGAAATGATGGAGCATTATGCATCTTATTCATTGTGTCCATTTTCACCTCCCTCCGCATATCTTTTTGCTTATATTGTTCTTTTTCATATTTTTAGGTATTCGGATGAAGATGACATGAATGTTCGCAGTGAGACTAAGGAAATCAACTTTGGGCAAGCAATCTATGCTGGTGGGGTTAAGTATGAAGAAGATTATGAGGAAGACCCTGTACCCTCAAATCTGCTCAGACTAATTGAACAAGAAGAAAATTAGATTTTACCTCATAAAGAACCCACCAAAACCATAAACCTTAGGACAGAAAAAGACCGAAAGGAAGTCAAAATTGGAACCTCTATAAAACCATTAACCCAAAACCAACTGATAAGCCTTCTCCAAGAGTTCCAAGACATGTTTGCGTGGTCTTACCAGGATATGCCTGGGTTGAATACCAATATTGTAGTCCATAAACTTCCTCTCAAACTCAAGTATAAACCTGTACAGCAAAAGCTTAGGAGGATGAAACCCGAGATGCTGCTAAAGATCAAAGAAGAAGTCAAATTTGAAGCAAGATTTCTTGAAGTCACCAAATACCCTGAATGGGTGGCCAATATAGTCTCAGTCCTTAAGAAAAATGGTAAGGTGCAAATGTGTGTGGATTATAGGGACTTGAATTGAGCTTGTTCAAAAGATAATTTTTCTTTGCCCTATATCGATACCCTAGTGGACAACACTGCCAAAAATGCAATTTTTTCTTTCATGGATGGATTTTCGGGATACAATCAAATCAAAATGGTGACCGAAGATAGGGAAAAACCACCTTCGTGATCGTGTAGGGAACTTTTTGCTACAAAGTGATGCCTTTCAGACTCAAAAACGCTGAGGCAACTTATCAAAGGGCAATGTGACATTGTTTCATGACCTTATGCACACAGAGATCGAAGTTTATGTGGACAACATGATTGCCAAGTCACTTAGAGAGAATGAACATGTAGCCGACTTACGAAAGCTCTTCAAACGCCTTCGTAAATATCAGCTCAAGTTAAACCTTGCCAAATGCACATTTGGTGTCACATCCGATAAGTTATTAGGTTTCATTGTGAGTGAAAAAGGAATAGAAGTGGACCTCGATAAAGTTAGAGCCATTCAAAGCCTTTCATCACCTCAAACCGCAAAAGAAGTAAGAAGTTTTTTAGGAAAATTGAACTATATAGCCAATTTATATCTTAATTGACCGACAAATGTGACCCGATTTTTCAGCTACTTTGTGAACAAAATCCCAGAGAATAGAACGAAGAATGTCAAGAAGCCTTCGATAAAGTAAAGCAACACCTTTTAAGCCCTCCAGTGCTTGTGGCCCCAATCCCAGTCAAACCTCTAATTTTGTATTTATTAGTCTTTGATAGTTCATGGGCTATGTATTAGGCCAGCATGATGATTCAGGAAAAAAAGAATAGGCTATCTACTGTTTAAGCAAGAAGTTCACAGAATGTGAAAATAACTACCTGATAGTAGAAAAGCTATGTTGCGCTCTAATCTGGATAGCTAGAAGGTTAAGAAAATATATGTTATACCACACCACATGGTTGATCGCCAAACTGGATCCCATCAAATACTTATGTGAAGCCCTTATATTGTCATGGAGATTTGCTAGGTGGCAAGTCCTACTTTCTGAATACAATATTGTATATGGGAATTAAAGGGCCATCAAGGGTAGCATAATCTCAAATTTCTTGGCTAGTCGAGCAATGGATGATTATCAACCTTTAGACTTCCAATTCCCCAATGAATACTTAATGTGCATATCCGATGAAGGAGAAGCAACCGATAGTGATTCATCTTGGAAAATGTTTTTCGATAGTGCTTTAAATATATTGAGGCATGGAATTAGGGCAATTTTAATCTCACCTGAGGGAAGCCATTATCCTTTCACCATGAGATTGAGCTTCGACTGCACTAACAATATAGCTGAATATAAGGCTTGCATCATCAGACTCCAAACCACCATCAAAAGGGGCATCCAAACCTTATGGGTGTCTGGAAATTCAAGCCTTGTCATTTACCAATTGAAAAGGGAATGGCAGACATGTGACGCCAAACTAACTCATTATAAAAGTTTAATCTCATAACTTAGAAAAGTATTTGACGATGTTAGCTTTCGATATTTGCCTCGAGAAAAGAATCAAATTGCTGATGCCTTAGCCACCTTATCATCCATGTTTAAGATCAATCAAGAGTTGGACGTTACCTCTATTCAGATGAGTATTCATTAAACATTGGCATATTGCCAGAATATCAAGGAAAAAAAAGATGGTTTGCCCTGGTATCATGACATCCTCTAGTATATCAAAAATCAGCAATACCCTGATCATGCCATCGAAAATGATAAAAAAATCGTACGAAGAATGGGTAACTTCATTTTGGATGGTAGAGCGCTTTACAAGAAGAGTTGGGACCATGTATTACTCTGTTGCGCGGATGCCTCAAAAGCTAAAAGAATCATCAATGAGGTCCGTGAAGGGATCTGTGGTACGCATGCTAATGGACACCAAATAGCAAAACAAGTCATGCAATTGGGCTACTATTGGTTAACTCTAGAAAGGGATTGCATCAATAAATGCCACAAATGGCAAAAATATGTGGACAAGATTCATGTCCCTTCGATACCATTGCACATTATGATAGCCCCATGGCCATTTTTTTTGTGAGGCATGGACATGATTGGACCAATCACCCCTAAGGCCTCCAATGGACATTGTTTCATCTTAGTTGCCATCGACTACTTCACCAAATGGGTAGAGGTAGCTTCTTATGCCAACATCACTAGATCTATCATGTACAAATTTGTGAAACGAGACATCATCTGTAGATATGGTCTTTCTGAATAAATCATTACTGATAATGAATGTAACCTGAAAAACAAGATGATGCAAGCAATCTGTTCTCAATTCAAAATTCAGCACCAAAATTTCATCCCATATCATCCAAAAATGAATGGGGCAGTGGAAATAGCCAACAAGAATATGAAGAAGATAATTGAAAAGATGGCTGAGACATACAAGGATTGGCATGAAAAGCTGAAGGGCAGCTTTTCATGCTTATCGCATAGCTGTATGAACTTCTACAGGTGCTACACCATTTTCCTTAGTCTATGGCATGGAAGCTGTTCTACCTATCGAGATAGAAATCCCATCACTCAGAGTCCTGATGGAAGCATAACTTGAAGAGGCCAAATGGGTTAAGATTGATTTGAGCAACTTAATCTCATCGAAGAGAAGAGAATCAAAGCTATCAGTCATGGGCAGATGTATCAAAACCATATGATGAGAGCCTATGACAAAAAGGTTCGTCCTCATCAGTCTGAGAAGGTGATTTAGTGCTTAAGCAAATTCTCCCAATCCATAAAGATGTTCGCAAAAAATGGACCCTAAATTGGGAAAGACCATACGTGGTGAAATGTGTATTCTCTAAATGAGCCTTAATCTTAACCGAAATGGATCCAACAACCTGCCTAATCTTGTGAACTCTGATTCCGTAAAGAAATACTATGCCTGAAAGGACTTTAGGATGAAAACCTGAAAGGACATTATATTAGTCCTTCACCTACCATTCTCCAAAAAAAACCAACTTAAGTCGAAAACCCGAAAGGGCAGCATAAGTAACCAAACCTATTCAAACCAAGTCAACCCCAAACCATTGTCAGCCTAAAACTAATCTTCTACATATTCATAACTCTAACCGAGACACCAAATCATAACTTACCCATCTGTTCTATACTGACCAAACCTCATCCACACCTACACCTAGAAAATGATGAATAACCAACTTTAAGGCCTCCATCCCACCATGGAGCAATCTGGTGAATTTTCTTATGATTTGGCCAACACCACAAGGATCATTTGCCCGAGAGAAAATCTCTAAAAGCATTCAGTGGAAAATTAATGTCATCAACATCAAAGCCAATCGACTGGGCAGACTTATTTTGGCTCTTTTGTATTTCAAAATTTTTCAATCGGATGAGAATACAATTGTTTAATTTCTCACTAAACCTTTTCGTAACCCTACATTCCATGTTGCATCATGTTTATCATTTAATTGATAATGCTTGATAAATGAACAAAACTAATAACAGGATTTCATA
>JBBYHK010010325.1:0-11658 GCA_038382065.1 Adansonia grandidieri | reverse complement strand
TTTTAAATAAATGTCATTTGAAAATTTTTAAAATAAATTAATAATTATTGATACTAATATTATATTAAATGTAGTAATTAATAATTTTATTTATTTATTATTAATGTATTTGATAAAAATATTTTTAGATTTGATAATCTTTAAAAAAAAAAAAATCTTTAAAACAACTTTTAACATAATTCATACATAATTTATCAATCATTAATCACTTTATCATCATCAACACTACTTTAATCATCTTCCATATATCATGCCATGATTATTACCAACACAATCTTTGTTGTATTAATTAAAATATTTTTAATTTATCATTTTGCATAATATTTTTTTCAATTTTTTATAATTTTTTTCATTTAATACATTATTTTTATTAAATTTAAAAAACCTATTATAATTTTTTTTTTTTGCAATATCTATAGACACAAGTTAACATTTCCCTTCATTTAAATACTCTTTGATTTTAATTTGTGGTCCTTAGCCAAAATATATAAGTAAAGATTAGCTAAAATATTCATTCATATAAACAATATTTCTCTTTTGATTCTTTCTTTTTTTATTATTAATTTTGGCATAAAATTTGACTTCAATGATTGAATTATTATTTTTTATTTTTTTTTTCATTTCTAATTGATACATTAATTAATTTTTTAAGGACATAAGTTATAATATTAACTCACTTAAGAGATTTAAAAACTTGACCGACAATTGATAAAAGTAAATTTTTTAAAGAAAAACCATTAATACAAATTAGATTTATCAAAGGATTGGATCTTAAATAAGGTTTGTACAAATTTACACTAATATAATTCATATTATTATCTATAAATAAAAATATATTTTTATTTAAATTTAATTATAAAATATAAAAATATTAATATAAATATAATTTATTAATATTTTCTTTTTTTTAAATAATAAAATGGATTCACCATGAACCTTTTTGGACTAAAATAACCAATTTTTTTTTCATATTCATGTCCAAATTTCATTAATATTAATACATAGTATGGCATTTTAAATTATAGTAATTCCCATTATTTAAAAAAGGACAACATTTTTCCAACAAAAAATAAGTATTTCATTTCTTTTTAATATATATATATATATATTTTAAAAAAGAAATGCTATATTAGATTAGATTATAATGAAATTTACCAAGCTTGTGTCTTTATTTCTTCCTTTCTTTGTTTCCTTGTCTGAAGTCAACCCATAGCCTTAGCAGTCATTCAAATCCCCAATTCTCTCAACATAAATTAATCTCCCCACTTTACTATTAAGCTTTTCTTTTTTTTTTTTTTTTTTTTGATAATTCTTTTGGCCATTTTCATCTTCAACAATTGCCCTTCACCCCCCCCCAAAAAAAAAAAAAAAAAAAGGAAAAGCAAAAGAAATGACTCAATTTCTCTAAAAAGCGATACCCTTGTCCCTGTGTAAAGGACATCGCCAGTTTCATCTTTCATCTTCAATCGACGGCAATACGGCATGCCCTTCTACATCTTCTCTTTTTCTTCCTTCACATCCCATAGAAAAAAAGAACAAAAGCCGTTGACTTTTGGTTTTTCTTGGGCTTAACTAAGAAACCCAGTTTGTCAAAAAGAAGGAAGAGAGAGGCTGAGAAATGGATCAAGGATTACTTGATGATATTATACATCGGCTTTTGGAAGTTCGGGGTCGACCAGGGAAACAAGTTCAGCTGTCTGAATCGGAGATCCGACAACTTTGTACGGTTTCTAAAGAGATTTTCTTACAACAACCTAATTTGTTGGAACTTGAAGCGCCCATCAAGATTTGCGGTATTTTTCACTTGTTTTTTTAAATAACCAATTTTTGATTTTTGGTTTTTTGATGACCATATGCTTATTTTGACTTGTTTTGATGATTTAAAGTTTAATTTTTGTGACTTTAAGGTCTATTTTATGATAGCTGCACTTTTCGTCTGTCGCTCGATTACAACTTCTTATGATTCATCTATACCTTTATGGATTTACAGTTGACTTGATGCTTATCGATTCATCTATTTTTGGTTATTAGCTTGTGTTTTTTATTTGTGTTTTACAGTTTCATTTGCTTTAGCTTGGAATGTTGTAAGATAATCTTGCATAAATTTGTTTAGAAAATCTTTCAGAGTTGTAAAAAACCCTAACATCTAATGTAAAAAACACTGGTAATGTATCCTCTAAGTGTGGTTTACTTTGTAATTTTGGATGGTTATGGGGTTATTAGGTAAAGCCAAATTTGTTTCTGATGGACTTATCAAATGGTGCTTTAATTTGTTGGTTTGTTGACGGCTGTGTGGCTTCATCTCTTAGTGTGACTGTATCATGTTCATTTCCTAAAATTGACTTTTTATTCGTGCGGATGACCTGGTTTTTCTCTGGTTTTGGTTGCTTATTTCTTCATCTTTTAAGAAGTTAGTGGGAAATATTATGGCGATTGGCTATCTATCATATTTCATGTTGTTGCATGACGAATTTGCGGCATGTGTTTAGATCAAAGTGTTCAATTCAAAATAAGATTTGCTTGTTCTTTGGATCTCCGAGCTGTTTTCTGTTGAATTTGTGGTCTTGGAATGATTATATATGGGCATGTGGAAGTGACACTGTAGTTTCTTATGCACCTAGACGTGCATCTTTTTCCATAAAAAACTCTCTCATTAAGCCTTTGACTCGAATTGCTTACTTTGTTGTTCTGTTTTCTCCTAATTTCATATCATTGGATGCTGATCTAGGCAGCGTTTTCACTTCTGCTATATTAATTCCTTGCAACCGTAGCGTTTGTCTTTTTTCCTTTTAATTGCTTGTGACACTGGACACACTACATGTACCATGCTAGATATTCCTCTCCCTTTTAATGATATATCTGTTTGTCTTATTCCACCTTTTGTTTTCAGTTTGATGGAGGAATGGGATTTTGAGTGTTTTGAGTGTATCGATTTTTTAGAAATTCTATCAAACAATTTGTCCCATACTGGATTTTCGGAAAGTTTACATGTGTGTTTCCTGAACGGTCTAGTGTTTTGTCATGCTTGCTGTTCAGAAAAAAATTGTGATGTGGTTCAGCTGACGAACCTGGCAAGGACTTCATGTGCTGATTGTCTTTTGTTGCAGTAGCTCATTATCTAGAAGTCTAGAATGTTTTGCTGCATGTTCGCTTGACAAACTTGATGCATAACAACCTAGGGTAATCTACATTGTAGATCATTGATATTGGCATCAACTTTCATATAGGTCACAAACTTTGAATTTCATCAAATTTTATCATTGAACTTTTATTATGAACTAATTAAGTCACATAAGTTAACTTCTTTAAGTAATTCCAACAAAAAAGTTGACTCAGTGTGCATACGTGGGATATCTTTACCGGATATTATCTTGATGAAATTTAAAAAATATGTATGCATTTTGAGTCAACTTTGTCATTAGAAATACTTAACGGGATTAGCTTACCCAATTTATTAATAATAAAAGTTCAGTGATATAGTTTGATGAAATTAAAAGTTTGTGACCTAGATGAAAATTAATGTACATTAAAAGTTCAATGAGCCAGAATGTAAATTACCCTAAAAAACTAGCTAATCATTGATGTTTTAATTCTTGGATCTTCTGCGCTTAAAATGCTACTTATTTGGTTCTTGATATGAAATAATCTTTTCTTGGTGTAGCATGAACATTTTACAGGATTACCTGACTGGAGATGAGGCAATGGAACATTACATATGTTCCTCTCACACTTATTAAGGGGACTTTTTACGTCATCTCTGCCAATATGTCAAACATGTGGAGTGCTTGCATTACTTTTGATACAAACACATGCATGTACATTATATGTAATTTTTGAAATTTTAAACCATTATAACATTATAACACTATCCATGGTAGGACTGCATATTCATTGTAATAAATTCATTTGATGCTATTACTTGAAATTGACTCATGTGCTGCTGGTATTATTAATACATGAGAGCAATTTGTGGAAAGCGTTTTCATCATATTAGCTGTAATTTGAGTTTTTTTTTTTTCTTTTTTTTTCTTTTTTCTAAATAATTCTTTTCCTAGTTCTAGGGACGACTTCTGAATTTTTTTTACCCTGTGAAATCTGTTTATGACATTCAGGTGATATTCATGGTCAATATTCTGATCTTTTAAGGCTTTTTGAGTACGGTGGTTTACCTCCAAATGCCAACTACTTGTTTTTGGGGGATTATGTTGATCGAGGCAAGCAAAGTCTGGAGACAATATGTCTTCTTCTTGCTTACAAGATAAAATACCCTGAAAATTTTTTCCTCTTGAGGGGTAACCATGAATGTGCTTCCATAAACCGGATATATGGTTTCTATGATGAATGTAAGAGGAGATTTAATGTTAGGCTTTGGAAGACATTCACAGAATGTTTTAACTGCCTACCGGTGGCAGCACTAATTGATGAGAAAATTCTGTGCATGCATGGAGGCCTTTCTCCTGAGCTGGATAATTTGGATCAGATTAGAAATTTACAACGCCCAACTGATGTACCAGACACAGGTTTGCTCTGTGATCTTCTGTGGTCAGATCCCTGTAAAGATGTTAAAGGATGGGGAATGAATGACAGGGGAGTTTCCTTTACTTTTGGTCCTGACAAAGTGTCGGAGTTTCTACAGAAACATGACCTCGATCTCATTTGCCGTGCCCACCAGGTTTTACTTGTTCTGGCAGCTTACTTTATGTTTCTCATTTATTTGGAGTGCATACCCTCTGCTTTTAGTAAGGTGTTGAAGAATGTACCAACAGGAGCCAATGAACATCATATTTGGTGTAACTGGTTATATTCTGGCAATTAATGCGTATTTCATTCCATGGTGTGCAACTACTTTTGTTCTAATGTACAACAGTTCTATGTTGCTTAGGCTCTTCATTTTCCATGAAGTACCTATGTCCCGACACTCGTGTCTAACACATATTCAGGCATGGGTATGGGGTACGATTCTCCAAATATGTTGAAAAAAACCTGAAAAGATTGAGCATGCCTATGTCGGATGCATTCTCATATCTGACACTCACCCCCGAATCCGAATAATATAGTAACAGTGCTTGAACTTTTGACATTGCCTTCTTGGACTGTCGTATTTTCTCATTGTATTATCGACAACTGTTTCTTCTCTGATTGGTTTTGGCTCCCGTTGATACATTCTGTATAGTTACTCTTAGTCACAGAGGATGTGATTGCCTGCTTAACTACTAATGCTCTTGTTTACGATTTTTCTAATATATTATTTGCAGGTTGTGGAGGATGGCTACGAGTTCTTTGCCAACCGGCAACTTGTAACTATATTTTCAGCACCCAACTATTGTGGAGAGTTTGATAATGCTGGAGCCATGATGAGCGTGGACGAGACTTTGATGTGTTCCTTCCAAATATTGAAGCCTGCAGATAAGAAGCCGAAGTTTAACTTCGGAAGCACAACCACAGCAAAGCCCGGAAACTCTCCAGCAGGAGTCAAGGTAAATGCTATAGTAGGTCTTCTACTAAATAAAGTCAAACAAGCGGAGAATATAGTCACTGACTGCATGATGTTGGCCTCACTCATCGTTCTTACATTATATATATCAATATTTCTATTACCTTACAAGAAATCGTTAAATGCATACCATTTGTGTTATGGACTATTAAGTTATTATATTCTTGGCTTGCATTAGAGTCGTGATGAAGTCATGTCTATAGTTGGTTAAAGTGAATTTAACTTTTGTCATTTGTGTGTCTGCTTTTGTTTTTATCTTGTTCCTTTTTTTTTAGATATTGTCATCATTCAATAAAGTAATTCGGGTTATTTGTGAATAGATAGCAGTGATGTTGGTACACACTGATAAATTAATCATTTCGAAGAATGGGGTAGAGTTCTACTTTGGTGGAGTCAAAATCTTTTTCAATAATTCCCGGTGGTGGCACCTTATGTTTTTCTGATTCTTTATTTTTCCTTAAGTATCCGTGTATGGAGATATGACCTCTTAGAACCTTCCAAATTCATGAAAAAACTTAAAAAAGGAAAAATTGAACATATCTGTGTCAGGCATATATCTATGATCGACACTTAACACTTGAATCCAATTAACTTAGAAAAAAAATTAACTTCCCTAGTTGTTTTTCTACTTCGTTGCAGTCATTCCTTGGCACGAAGGCATGAGAGAAGTAGCATTCACAGGGATCGAATCCGGAGCCGAGTTTCACAATCAACACCACCAGAATTGCAGTTTAAGAAAAATCATTTTGAAACTAATGGAAAAAAAGATTGTTTTCTTTGATATAAAATTTGGGTTTGAAGGTAAAAGGTAATTTTCCTCGTCTTCCTGTTGTTTTAACACTGGTAACTGCTAAAGTTTGCTGCTATGAATTTATTTAGCATGTTGGGGTTAAAGTTTTAACTTATTCTGCTCTGGAGATCATATAAAGTGTCAGAACAGTTAATGGCCTTATAATTCATGGTGATTTCAGGGACAGCAATATGAATTTGGTAAAAAATCTCAATGCTTCATTTCTCTGAAACTTTTTCCAATTTTTGCTCCAGTTTTTCATTTTTGTTAAAGTATTCGTGTTTGATATTTTGTTCAACATATTTTTTGATATACATATGGGAATATGGCCATTCGAGGGCCTTATAAATACGTGAAAAACTTAAAAATTTTGAATATTCTTAAGTGTTCGTGTCTGATATCCCTGTTTGACATTTTTTTTATATAAGTATGGGAATATGGCCATTCAAGGGCCTTATAAATACTTGAAAAACTTAGAAAAATTGAATGTTCTTGTGTTGGACATATATCCAAATTCGATACTTACATATGAGGCCGAGAAACATAAACTTTTTCATACAATATGGTAATTGAAGATGTTTGTTGCTGATAAAAGTCGAAAAAACTGAATTCTTTAGATTCTTGCATGCTCAACCTACATTACCATGCTCTTAAATTTTTTTTTTTTTGAAGTATGTATTTGTGATATATATTTGGATATAGATATGAAAATATAATTTTTTAAATGTATAAAAAAATTATTTATATTTATTTTGGACGTATATTTGTATCAAACACCCTCCTTAACATTAAGTTTGCAACATGAAATACTTGGAAAAACTTATGTAAATGTGAAAATGGTGAATTTGAGGTCTTTAATCGTTCCATAAATGTGATTTTTGTGCTTGGAGATTTAATCTTTTAAAGGCCTCTAAAATGAAAGTTTTGAGATTCAATCGGTGACTGTTGCAAAATCGAATAGCAGTGTAGAGATAAAACGATTAAAAAATATATGACACATCATGAAACAAATAATATGTATGTAATATAAAATATGAATATATTAATTTATATAATATGAATTATAAATATATTAAATAACATATAAATATATATCATTTTAAATATAATTATTAAATAAAATTATATGATTATAATATATTTATTATGAAAATGTCCAATCGTGTTTTTTTTTTCTTTAGAAAGCGAAAAAGAAAACCCTATTTCAATGTAGAAGAATGAATAAATAGAAGAAGTCAAACCCATTGGGCTTTGAGAATCATCAATGACTTAAGCCTTCAAATAAAAAAATATATTTCTTTCACATGATCCTTTCAATTGTTTTTCAATGGCTTGCTGTTTTCATTTGGCAGTTCAAAATCAATTTGAATTTTAGTCCTTCGTATAGGAATTTGGTCCAAAAATTACCAGAGAAAAAGGACGAATTATAAGGAGAAAAAAAAAAAAGAAATATTGACAAATTTTAGCTATTCGTAACAGATCTGTTAATTCGTATACACCTATTTTATTTTGTGTAATTTTATAAATATAAATACAATTAAATTATTAAATATATTAAAATCTTAAATACGAATACAATAGTTATATTAGACATATCATGCTAATCATTTTTAAATGTGACGGTGTATGTTTATTATATATATTTTTATTTATTAAACATATTATATTCGGATCATTTTTTATCGCATTCAAACTTATTGGGTTTAATTTGCACCTAATCTTTCGTCAATTTGTTTCTTAAAATCATTTTTTTTTTAAAATTCAAAATCTATGTTCCACACGCTTTAGTGAGAAGTAATAAACTAAAGAACAGGAAAAAAAAATGGAACCAAAGAATATTCACATCCATGTTTTTAGCTCCTCTCATCTCTATTGGAAACTTTAATAAATTGTATACAAATTGTAATTTTCCATTTTTTTTATTACTAGATAGATACAGTAATATTGGATATAATTATACGATTATGACATACATAGAGTTAAAAAAATGACACAACACGAATGAATACATTCTAAAAATCTATATATTATGAATTATAAATGTATTAAAATTCATATAAATATAAAAAAAACCTTAAATATGATTATGATACGATAAAATATATGAATATAACACGAATCCATGAATTGCTAGGTCTATTATTAAGCATACTTTTTTTTTTTACTTGTTTGCAAATGCTTTCTTGAGGATCAAAGAATTTTTTGATAAATTTCCTTTTAATTAATTTCCAATGAGGCAAATGTGAGAGATTAAGTTCATTTTCTTTTTATGTAAAATTATCTTTTTGATTTTCTCATAATTTAGTTGAAGAGAAAATATTGGATACCAAATAATTTGATCAAAGAAGTATTTCTTTTTAATCAAGTATAATTTTGTGGGAAGAAAATATTTGAATTTTAATAATTTTTTTACGAGAAATTATCACATTTGTTGATAATAAAGTTATTAAATTTTATAAGTAAAATTAATAAGATGAAATATATCTTTTAAGATATAATAAAATATAAAAAATTAATTAAAAATAAAATATTTGACGACTTCTTAACTCGATTTAAACTCCACACGATGAATTGAAAAAAATATACATATCATTTATTGAGTCAAATGCTCAATGTTTGAATTCGATTATTTGACTAGGGGATTTTAAGCTTATATATATATATATATATATATATAAAGCCAATTAAGTAATATTGAAGTTAGAATTGACGGTCCATGCCCTAAATACAAGTCATCTATAATGAGTAAAGAATGGTGCAATGAGAATTTGGACAAGAAAGAAAGTCCATTAAAAGGATGGACCTTGAATTCAATATTATCATGTCACAATTGAATTTCTCAATTGAAAATTAAACATAATTGTTGATTGAAACGCCCATTTTCTTTCTTATATTTTAATTCATTGACTAAACAACAACAACAACATCAATAATAATAATAACTATGTGTGTCACAAGAATGTTGTTAAGCACATTCCCAATTTATGACTTCTATTTTTTTTTTTTGGGTACCTTTTCATTTTGAGTTTAGTTAGTTCAAAACTAAAATTTTTACCCAAATAATTCTACATTTACAATTTATTTAAGTCAATAGTGATTTATTTGGGTACAATTTACTTGTAAATTTACAAATTTTGATAAGAAAAAAAAAATAAAAGTAGTATTCGTTTGAAGTTGTTTTAGACTTCGAATTTGTTTGAAAGGTTTAGTTATTAAATGATATCTAGATGTAATAAGTGCTTCAAATCGAACTCTGAGAAGTAGAGGTTAATCTAAGACTCTTAAGACTATACCTTGGATTGCCTAAAATTATGCCTTTATTGAAGCTTTTGTGTATATTGAAGCAATCCACCACCACATTAGATTGTACTATTAAGTCTATACCCAACTTTCAAGCTGCCTCATCTAACAAAGAGTCAAAGATGTTTCATTGAAGAATAATAATAATAAGAAGAAAGAAGAGTCCAAACGGAAAATAAGAAAATTGAGTTGACTTGTACATGTGAGGATACAGAATAAGCACAGGTCCTTATCTTTAATACTTTCTAGTCCTAACTCTGTTGTTTGATTTTCCCGAGAATTTTCCATAGAAAATTGGGTCCTTCAATCGTAATACTTCAAACCCATAAACTCAGTCAAAGTTTTTTTTTTTTTTTTTGCTTTTTTATTAATAAAAGAGCTTGTGGTATAGAAATAAAATAATAATTATAAATATTAAAATTTAAAATTTAAATTTATTAATGTAATATTATAAAAATAATTACATAAATCAATTAAAGGATACTTTAAATTAAAAAAAACTTTTTGTAACGAGTGCTCTTGACTCTTTAAGATTGATTAAGTTAATACATTATTTATAATAATAATATTATACTTAATACTGAAGTTGATAATTTCATTCATCATTTTTAATATTTTGAGCTAAGATATATATATATATATATATAAAATAATAGTAATAATGCTAAAGAGTTCTTTCAAAAAGTCATAACAAAATCTAATAAAAAAATCAAACTACTAAAATAGACCAAAATCCAGCTTCATAATCAATAAGTTAAAAGGCAAATCATAGGTGAAAATCTTGTTGGCAAGCAAAAATTGAAGTTGACCTTATTATAAGGGTTGAGGGGAGGGGGGTGGGGAAGAACACATCCATGGTTATACATTATTCATATAATAATTTCAATGTATTTCTTAAGCTAATTCTCAATTTCTTTATTATTATCTGATATTTTTTTTCCGAATTTTGTATTTTTCATCTTTTAAGATAAAAGTTTTGTTTTTTTATTTCGTTTTCAAATTTGACATACAAAAAATATATTCGATAAATTTTGTCCCTTCTAAGAACAAGTCGTCTCTTATTTATTTTTCTTTTTTTTTCCTCACAAAATTTATTGTTTAATTGCTGTTTGCTTTGCTTTAGAGGTTAATGATCTTCATTATTATTGATTAAATGTAATAGTTAAATTCACAATTCATAAAATAGAAATCACTTAATTCAATTAAGAAATTGCTTCCTAGTTGTGAACTACAGTCATGTCTTAGAGAAATCTTTCTTTTTGAGCTAAATTATAAATCATGACTGAAAAAAAAAAGACTTAGATTTAAATATATATATATATATATAAAATAAATCTCAGCTTAAAGATAAGGGAGAAAAATTATAAATATTAAAATTTAAAATTAATTAAATTAAACCCGAATTAAAATTTGAGATAAGAGAGAAAAATTATAAATATTAAAATTTAAAATTAATTAAATTAAATCCGAATTAAAATTTAAAACTTTGTTATAAGACAATTAAATCTAAAAAATTGTATATTATAACAAACTGAACAATAAAAGACTAAAAGAAATCATGAATATTGACAATGACCATGCTTGAGTCCTTGAACCACAAAATAATTTGATTTATCCATAGATTTTTAAGGAAATATTCAAAAAAAAAATAAAGGAAAATAGCATCACATGATGTAGGACCTAAATTTTGCAGGTGGCACATGGAGTATAAGTGTAAGATTTGATGGAATTGTTGATTGGATACTACTCTTTTATTAAGGTATATGAATTGGATATTAGAAAAAGTACAACAGATTGTTTGGTTGCCAAGAAAGTTGTTTCCAAGAATAATGAAAGTCTTCCTTTTTGTTTCCTTCCCTAAGTAACTAATTGAACAGTCAACAAGAAATTGTAGTATTTTCTTGCTGTTGGCTTAGACTTGAATATGTCTTAGAAATTATTAGATATAATTTATATGTAAGACGTAATTAAAAGTGTTCATAGATCGTACTGAATCAAATTGAAATTAAAAAAAAAATTACCCTTGATTTAGTTTGACTTAAAAATATATATTACAAAGTAAAACATATTAAAA